>JAPDOI010000810.1:0-273618 GCA_029168955.1 Aplectana chamaeleonis | reverse complement strand
TTTATGACGTCCTGCACACTCCCATTCGGGTCCTGCACACTTTCTATGACGTCCTGCATGCTCCCATTCGGGTCCTGCACACTTTCTGTGACGTCCTGCACACTCCCATTCGGGTCCTGCACACTTTCTGTGACGTCCTGCATACTTTCATTCGGGTCCTGCACACTTTTTATGACGTCCTGCACACTCCCATTAGGGTCCTGCACACTTTTTATGACGTCCTGCACACTCCCATTCGGGTCCTGCACACTTTCTATGACGTCCTGCACACTCCCATTTGGGTCCTGCACACTTTCTATGACGTCCTGCACACTCCCATTTGGGTCCTGCACACTTTTTATGACGTCCTGCACACTCCCATTCGGGTCCTGCACACTTTTTATGACGTCCTGCACACTCCCATTCGGGTCCTGCACACTTTCTATGACGTCCTGCACACTCCCATTTGGGTCCTGCACACTTTTTATGACGTCCTGCACACTCCCATTCGGGTCCTGCACACTTTTTATGACGTCCTGCACACTCCCATTCGGGTCCTGCATACTTTCTGTGGCGTCCTGCACACTCCCATTCGGGTCCTGCAAACTTTCTATAACGTCCTGCACACTCCCATTCGGGTCCTGCACACTTTCTATCACGTCCTGCACACTCCAATTCGGGTCCTGCACACTTTCTATGACGTCCTGCACACTCCCATTCGGGTCCTGCACACTTTTTATGACGTCCTGCACACTCCAATTCGGGTCCTGCACACTTTCTATGACGTCCTGCACACTCCCATTCGGGTCCTGCACCCTTTCAGTGACGTTCTGCACACTCCCACTGGGGTCCTGCACACTTTCTATGACGTCCTTCACACTTCCATTGGGTCCCTGCACACTTTCTATGACGTTCTGCAGACTCCCATCGGGTCCTGCACACTTTCTATGACGTTCTGCATACTCCCATCGGGGTCCTGCACACTTTCTATGGCGTCCTGCACACTCCCATCGGGGTCCTGCACACTTTCTGTGACGTCCTGCACACTCCCATTCGGGTCCTGCACACTTTCTATGACGTCCTGCACACTCCCATTCGGGTCCTGCACACTTTCTATGACGTCCTGCACACTCCCATTTGGGTCCTGCACACTTTTTATGACGTCCTGCACACTCCCATTCGGGTCCTGCACACTTTCTATGACGTCCTGCACACTCCCATTTGGGTCCTGCACACTTTTTATGACGTCCTGCACACTCCCATTCGGGTCCTGCACACTTTTTATGACGTCCTGCACACTCCCATTCGGGTCCTGCATACTTTCTGTGGCGTCCTGCACACTCCCATTCGGGTCCTGCACACTTTCTATGACGTCCTGCACACTCCCATTCGGGTCCTGCACACTTTCTATGACGTCCTGCACACTCCCACTGGGGTCCTGCACACTTTTTATGACGTCCTGCACACTCCCATTCGGGTCCTGCACACTTTCTATGACGTCCTGCACACTTTTTATGACGTCCTGCACACTCCCATTCGGGTCCTGCACACTTTCTATGACGTCCTGCACACTCCCATTCGGGTCCTGCACACTTTCTATGACGTCCTGCACACTCCCATGTGGGTCCTGCACACTTTTTATGACGTCCTGCACACTCCCATTCGGGTCCTGCACACTTTCTATGACGTCCTGCACACTCCCATTCGGGTCCTGCACACTTTCTATGACGTCCTGCACACTCCCATTCGGATCCTGCACGCTTTTTATGACGTCCTGCACACTCCCATTCGGGTCCTGCACACTTTTTATGACGTCCTGCATACTCCCATTCGGGTCCTGCACACTTTCTATGACGTCCTGCATGCTCCCATTCGGGTCCTGCACACTTTTTATGACGTCCTGCACACTCCCATTCGGGTCCTGCACACTTTTTATGACGTCCTGCACACTCCCACTGGGGTCCTGCACACTTTTTGTGACGTCCTGCAGACTCCCATTCGGGTCCTGCACACTTTCTATGACGTCCTGCACACTCCCATTTGGGTCCTGCACACTTTTTATGACGTCCTGCACACTCCCATTCGGGTCCTGCACACTTTTTATGACGTCCTGCACACTCCCATTCGGGTCCTGCACACTTTTTATGACGTCCTGCACACTTCCATTCGGGTCCTGAACACTTTTTATGACGTCCTGCACACTCCCATTCGGGTCCTGCACACTTTCTATGACGTCCTGCACACTCCCATTTGGGTCCTGCACTTTTTATGACGTCCTGCACAATCCCATTCGGGTCCTGCACACTTTCTATGACGTCCTGCACACTCCCATTTGGGTCCTGCACACTTTCTATTACGTCCTGCACACTCCCATTTGGGTCCTGCACACTTTTTATGACGTCCTGCACACTCCCATTCGGGTCCTGCACACTTTCTATGACGTCCTGCACACTCCCATTTGGGTCCTGCACACTCCCATTGACGTCCTGCACACTCCCATTCGGGTCCTGCACACTTTTTATGACGTCCTGCACACTCCCATTCGGGTCCTGCACACTTTCTGTGGCGTCCTGCACACTCCTATTCGGGTCCTGCACACTTTTTATGACGTCCTGCACACTCCCACTGGGGTCCTGCACACTTTTTATGACGTCCTGCACACTCCCGTTCGGGTCCTGCACACTTTCTATGACGTCCTGCACACTCCCATTCGGGTCCTGCACACTTTTTATGACGTCCTGCACACTCCCATTCGGGTCCTGCACACTTTCTATGACGTCCTGCACACTCCCATTTGGGTCCTGCACACTTTTTATGACGTCCTGCACACTCCCATTCGGGTCCTGCACACTTTTTATGACGTCCTGCACACTCCCATTCGGGTCCTGCACACTTTCTATGACGTCCTGCACACTCCCATTTGGGTCCTGCACACTTTCTATGACTTCCTACATACTCCTATTTGGGTCCTGCACACTTTCTATGACGTCCTGCACACTCCAATTAGGGTCCTGCACACTTTCTATGACGTCCTGCACACTCCCATTTGGGTCCTGCACACTTTTTATGACGTCCTGCACACTCCCACTGAGGTCCTGCACACTTTTTATGACGTCCTGCACACTCCCAGTCGGGTCCTGCACACTTTTATGACGTCCTGCACACTCCCATTCGGGTCCTGCACACTTTCTATGACGTCCTGCACACTCCCATTTGGGTCCTGCACACTTTTATGACGTCCTGCACACTCCTATTCGGGTCCTGCACACTTTTTATGACGTCCTGCAGACTCCCATTCGGGTCCTGCACACTTTCTATGACGTCCTGCACACTCCCATTCGGGTCCTGCACACTTTCTATGACGTCCTGCACACTCCCATTCGGGTCCTGCACACTTTCTATGACGTCCTGCACACTCCCATTCGGGTCCTGCACACTTTCTATGACGTCCTGCACACTCCCATTCGGGTCCTGCACACTTTCTATGACGTCCTGCACACTCCCATTTGGGTCCTGCACACTTTTTATGACGTCCTGCACACTCCCATTCGGGTCCTGCACACTTTCTATGGCGTCCTGCACACTCCCACTGGGGACCTGCACACTTTCTATGACGTCCTGCACACTCCCATTCGGGTCCTGCACACTTTCTATGACGTCCTGCACACTCCCATTCGGGTCCTGCACACTTTCTGTGGCGTCCTGCACACTCCCATTCGGGTCCTGCACACTTTCTATGACGTCCTGCACACTCCCATTCGGGTCCTGCACGCTTTCTGTGACGTCATGCACACTCCCATTTGGGTCCTGCACACTTTTTATGACGTCCTGCACACTCCCACTGGGGTCCTGCGCATTTTCTATGACGTCCTGCACACTCCCATTCGGGTCCTGCACACTTTCTATGACGTCCTGCACACTCCCACTGGGGACCTGCGCACTTTCCATGACGTCCTGCACACTCCCATTCGGGTCCTGCACACTTTTTATGACGTCCTGCACACTCCCATTCGGGTCCTGCACACTTTTTATGACGTCCTGCACACTCCCATTCGGGTCCTGCACACTTTCTATGACGTCCTGCACACTCCCATTTGGGTCCTGCACACTTTTTATGACGTCCTGCACACTCCCATTCGGGTCCTGCACACTTTCTATGACGTCCTGCACACTCCCATTTGGGTCCTGCACACTTTTTATGACGTCCTGCACACACCCATTCGGGTCCTGCACACATTCTATTACGTCCTGCACACTCCCATTCGGGTCCTGCACACTTTCTGTGACGTCCTGCACACTCCCATTCGGGTCCTGCACGCTTTCTGTGACGTCCTGCACACTCCCATTCTGGTCCTGCACACTTTCTATGACGTCCTGCACACTCCCATTCGGGTCCTGCACACTTTCTATGACGTCCTGCACACTCCCACTGGGGTCCTGCACACTTTCTATGACGTCCTGCACACTCCCATTCGGGTCCTGCACACTTTTTATGACGTCCTGCACACTCCCATTCGGGTCCTGCACACTTTCTATGACGTCCTGCACACTCCCATTCGGGTCCTGCACACTTTCTATGACGTCCTGCACACTCCCATTCGGGTCCTGCCCACTTTTTATGCCGTCCTGCACACTCCCATTCGGGTCCTGCACACTTTCTATGACGTCCTGCACACTCCCATTCGGGTCCTGCACACTTTCTATGACGTCCTGCACACTCCCATTCGGGTCCTGCACACTTTCTATGACGTCCTGCACACTCCCATTCGGGTCCTGCACACTTTCTATGACGTCCTGCACACTCCCATTCGGGTCCTGCACACTTTCTATGACGTCCTGCACACTCCCATTCGGGTCCTGCACACTTTCTATGACGTCCTGCACACTCCCATTCGGGTCCTGCACACTTTCTATGACGTCCTGCACACTCCCATTCGGGTCCTGCACACTTTCTATGACGTCCTGCTCACTCCCATTTGGGTCCTGCACAGTTTTTATGACGTCCTGCACACTCCCATTTGGGTCCTGCACACTTTCTATGACGTCCTGCACACTCCCATTAGGGTCCTGCACACTTTCTGTGACGTCCTGCACACTCCCATTTTGGTCCTGCACACTTTTTATGACGTCCTGCACACTACCTTTCGGGTCCTGCACACTTTTTATGACGTCCTGCACACTCCCATTCGGGTCCTGCACACTTTCTATGACGTCCTGCACACTCCCATTCGGGTCCTGCACACTTTCTATGACGTCCTGCACACTCCCATTTGGGTCCTGCACACTTTTTATGACGTCCTGCACACTCCCATTCGGGTCCTGCACACTTTTTATGACGTCCTGCACACTCCCATTCGGGTCCTGCACACTTTTTATGACGTCCTGCACACTCCCATTCGGGTCCTGCACACTTTCTATGACGTCCTGCACACTCCCATTTGGGTCCTGCACACTTTTTATGACGTCCTGCACACTCCCATTCGGGTCCTGCACACTTTCTATGACGTCCTGCACACTCCCATTCGGGTCCTGCACACTTTCTATGACGTCCTGCACACTCCTATTCGGGTCCTGCACGCTTTCTATGACGTCCTGCACACTCCCATTCGGGTCCTGCACACTTTCTATGACGTCCTGCACACTCCCATTCGGGTCCTGCACACTTTCTATGACGTCCTGCACACTCCCATTCGGGTCCTGCACACTTTCTATGACGTCCTGCACACTCCCATTTGGGTCCTGCACACTTTCTATGACGTCCTGCACACTCCCATTCGGGTCCTGCACACTTTCTATGACGTCCTGCACACTCCCATTCGGGTCCTGCACACTTTCTATGACGTCCTGCACACTCCCATTCGGGTCCTGCACACTTTCTATGACGTCCTGCACACTCCCATTCGGGTCCTGCACACTTTCTATGACGTCCTGCACACTCCCATTCGGGTCCTGCACACTTTCTATGACGTCCTGCACACTCCCATTCGGGTCCTGCACACTTTCTATGACGTCCTGCACACTCCCATTCGGGTCCTGCACACTTTCTATGACGTCCTGCACACTCCCATTCGGGTCCTGCACACTTTCTATGACTTACTGTACACTCCCATTCGGGTCCTGCACACATTCTGTGACGTCCTGCACACTCCCATTCGGGTCCTGCACACTTTCTATGACGTCCTGCACACTCCCATTCGGGTCCTGCACACATTCTATGACGTCCTGCACACTCCCATTCGGGTCCTGCACACTTTCTATGACGTCCTGCACACTCCCACTGGGGTCCTGCACACTTTTTATGACGTCCTGCACACTCCCACTGGGGTCCTGCCCACTTTTTATGACGTCCTGCACACTCCCATTCGGGTCCTGCACACTTTCTATGACGTCCTGCACACTCCCATTCGGGTCCTGCACACTTTCTATGACGTCCTGCACACTCCCATTTGGATCCTGCACACTTTCTATGACGTCCTGCACACTCCCATTCGGGTCCTGCACACTTTCTATGACGTCCTGCACACTCCCATTCGGGTCCTGCACACTTTCTATGACGTCCTGCACACTCCCATTCGGGTCCTGCACACTTTCTATGACGTCCTGCACACTCCCATTCGGGTCCTGCACACTTTCTATGACGTCCTGCACACTCCCATTCGGGTCCTGCACACTTTCTATGACGTCCTGCACACTCCCATTCGGGTCCTGCACACTTTCTATGACGTCCTGCACACTCCCATTCGGGTCCTGCACACTTTCTATGACGTCCTGCACACTCCCATTCGGGTCCTGCACACTTTCTATGACGTCCTGCACACTCCCATCCGGGTCCTGCACACTTTTTATGACGTCCTGCACACTCCCATTCGGGTCCTGCACAATTTCTATGACGTCCGGCACACTCCCATTCGGGTCCTGCACACTTTCTGTTACGTAATGCACACTCCCATTCGGGTCCTGCACACTTTCTATGACGTCCTGCACACTCCCATGTGGGTCCTGCACACCTTTTATGACGTCCTGCACACTCCCATTCGGGTCCTGCACACTTTCTATGACGTCCTGCACACTCCCATTCGGGTCCTGCACACTTTCTGTGACGTCCTGCACACTCCCATTCGGGTCCTGCACACTTTCTATGACGTCCTGCACACTCCCATTCGGGTCCTGCACACTTTCTATGACGTCCTGCACACTCCCATTCGGGTCCTGCACACTTTCTATGACGTCCTGCACACTCCCATTTGGGTCCTGCACACTTTTTATGACGTCCTGCACACTCCCATTCGGGTCCTGCACACTTTCTATGACGTCCTGCACACTCCCATTTGGGTCCTGCACACTTTCTGTGACGTCCTGCACACTCCCATTCGGGTCCTGCACACTTTCTATGACGTCCTGCACACTCCCATTCGGGTCCTGCACACTTTCTATGACGTCCTGCACACTCCCATTTGGGTCCTGCACACTTTTTATGACGTCCTGCACACTCCCATTCGGGTCCTGCACACTTTCTATGACGTCCTGCACACTCCCATTCGGGTCCTGCACACTTTCTATGACGTCCTGCACACTCCCATTCGGGTCCTGCACACTTTCTATGACGTCCTGCACACTCCCATTCGGGTCCTGCACACTTTTTATGACGTCCTGCACACTCCCATTCGGGTCCTGCACACTTTCTATGACGTCCTGCACACTCCCATTTGGGTCCTGCACACTTTCTATGACGTCCTGCACACTCCCATTTGGGTCCTGCACACTTTTTATGACGTCCTGCACACTCCCATTCGGGTCCTGCACACTTTTTATGACGTCCTGCACACTCCCATTCGGGTCCTGCACACTTTCTATGACGTCCTGCACACTCCCATTCGGGTCCTGCACACTTTTTATGACGTCCTGCACACTCCCATTCGGGTCCTGCACACTTTCTATGACGTCCTGCACACTCCCATTTGGGTCCTGCACACTTTTTATGACGTCCTGCACACTCCCATTCGGGTCCTGCACACTTTCTATGACGTCCTGCACACTCCCATTCGGGTCCTGCACACTTTCTGTGCCGTCCTGCCCACTCCCATTCGGGTCCTGCACCCTTTCTATGACGTCCTGCACACTCCCATTCGGGTCCTGCACACTGCACACTCCCATTTGGGGCCTGCACACTTTTTGTGACGTCCTGCATACTCCCATTCGGGTCGTGCACACTTTCTATGACGTCCTGCACACTCCCATTCGGGTCCTTCACACTTTCTGTGACGTCATGCACACTCCCATTTGGATCCTGCACACTTTCTATGGCTTCCTACATACTCCCGCTTGAGTCCTGCACACTTTCTATGACGTCCTGCACACTCCCATTCGGGTCCTGCACACTTTCTATGACGTCCTGCACACTCCCATTCGGGTCCTGCACACTTTTTATGACGTCCTGCACACTCCCATTCGGGTCCTGCACACTTTCTATGACGTCCTGCACACTCCCATTCGGGTCCTGCCCACTTTCTATGACGTCCTGCACACTCCCATTCGGGTCCTGCGCACTTTCTATGACGTCCTGCACACTCCGATTCGGGTCCTGCACACTTTCTATGACGTCCTGCACACTCCGATTCGGGTCCTGCACACTTTCTATGACGTCCTGCATACTCCCGTTTGGGTCCTGCACACTTTCTATGACGTCCTGCACACTCCGATTCGGGTCCTGCACACTTTCTATGACGTCCTGCACATTCCAATTCGGGTCCTGCACACTTTCTATGACGTCCTGCGCACTCCGATTCGGGTCCTGCACACTTTCTATGACGTCCTGCACACTCCCATTCGGGTCCTGCACACTTTTTATGACGTCCTGCACACTCCTATTCGGGTCCTGCACACTTTTTATGACGTCCTGCAGACTCCCATTCGGGTCCTGCACACTTTCTATGACGTCCTGCACACTCCCATTTGGGTCCTGCACACTTTTTATGACGTCCTGCACACTCCCATCCGGGTCCTGCACACTTTTTATGACGTCCTGCACACTCCCATTCGGGTCCTGCATACTTTCTGTGGCGTCCTGCACACTCCCATTCGGGTCCTGCAAACTTTCTATAACGTCCTGCACACTCCCATTCGGGTCCTGCACACTTTCTGTGGCGTCCTGCACACTCCCATTCGGGTCCTGCACACTTTCTATGACGTCCTGCACACTCCCATTTGGGTCCTGTACACTTTTTATGACGTCCTGCACACTCCCATTCGGGTCCTGCATACTTTCTATGACGTCCTGCACACTCCCATTCGGGTCCTGTACACTTTTTATGACGTCCTGCACACTCCCATTCGGGTCCTGCACACTTTCTATGACGTCCTGCACACTCCCATTTGGGTCCTGCACACTTTTTATGACGTCCTGCACACTCCCATTCGGGTCCTGCACACTTTTTATGACGTCCTGCACACTCCCATTCGGGTCCTGCACACTTTCTATGACGTCCTGCACACTCCCATTCGGGTCCTGCACACTGTTTATGACGTCCTGCATACTCCCATTCGGGTCCTGCACACTTTTTATGACGTCCTGCACACTCCCGTTCGGGTCCTGCACACTTTTTATGACGTCCTGCACACTCCCATTCGGGTCCTGCACACTTTCTATGACGTCCTGCACACTCCCATTTGGGTCCTGCACACTTTTTATGACGTCCTGCACACTCCCATTCGGGTCCTGCACACTTTCTATGACGTCCTGCACACTCCCATTCGGGTCCTGCACACTTTCTATGACGTCCTGCACACTCCCATTTGGATCCTGCCCGCTTTCTATGACGTCCTGCACACTCCCATTTGGATCCTGCCCACTTTTTATGACGTCCTGCACACTCCCATTCGGGTCCTGCACACTTTCTATGACGTCCTGCACACTCCCATTTGGGTCCTGCACACTTTTTATGACGTCCTGCACACTCCCATTCGGTTCCTGCACACTTTTTTGACGTCCTGCACACTCCTATTCGGGTCCTGCATACTTTCTATGACGTCCTGCACACTCCCACTTGAGTCTTGTACACATTCTATGACGTCCTGCACACTCCCATTCGGGTCCTACACACTTTCTATGACGTCCTGCACACTCCCATTTGGATCCTGCCCACTTTTTATGACGTCCTGCACACTCCCATTCGGGTCCTGCACACTTTCTATGACGTCCTGCACACTCCCATTTGGGTCCTGCACACTTTTTATGACGTCCTGTACACTCCCATTCGGGTCCTGCACACTTTCTATGACGTCCTGCACACTCCCATTCGGGTCCTGCACACTTTCTATGACGTCCTGCACACTCCCATTCGGGTCCTGCACACTTTCTATGACGTCCTGCACACTCCCATTTGGATCCTGCCCACTTTTTATGACGTCCTGCACACTCCCATTCGGGTCCTGCACACTTTCTATGACGTCCTGCACACTCCCATTTGGGTCCTGCACACTTTTTATGACGTCCTGCACACTCCCATTCGGGTCCTGCACACTTTCTATGACGTCCTGCACACTCCCATTTGGGTCCTGCACACTTTTTATGACGTCCTGCACACTCCCATTCGGGTCCTGCACACTTTCTATGACGTCCTGCACACTCCCATTCGGGTCCTGCACACTTTCTATGACGTCCTGCACACTCCCATTCGGATCCTGCACACTTTTTATGACGTCCTGCACACTCCCATTCGGGTCCTGCACACTTTCTATGACGTCCTGCACACTCCCATTCGGGTCCTGCACACTTTCTATGACGTCCTGCACACTCCCATTTGGGTCCTGCACACTTTTTATGACGTCCTGCATACTCCCATTCGGATCCTGCACGCTTTTTATGACGTCCTGCACACTCCCATTCGGGTCCTGCACACTTTTTATGACGTCCTGCATACTCCCATTCGGGTCCTGCACACTTTCTATGACGTCCTGCATGCTCCCATTCGGGTCCTGCACACTCCCATTCGGGTCCTGCACACTTTCTGTGACGTCCTGCACACTCCCATTCGGGTCCTGCACACTTTCTGTGACGTCCTGCATACTCCCATTCGGGTCCTGCACACTTTTTATGACGTCCTGCACACTCCCATTTGGGTCCTGCACACTTTTTATGACGTCCTGCACACTCCCATTCGGGTCCTGCACACTTTCTATGACGTCCTGCACACTCCCATTTGGGTCCTGCACACTTTTTATGACGTCCTGCACACTCCCATTCGGGTCCTGCACACTTTCTATGACGTCCTGCACACTCCCATTTGGGTCCTGCACACTTTTTATGACGTCCTGCACACCCCCATTCGGGTCCTGCACACTTTCTATGACGTCCTGCACACTCCCATTTGGGTCCTGCACACTTTTTATGACGTCCTGCACACTCCCATTAGGGTCCTGCACAGTTTTTATGACGTCCTGCACACTCCCATTTGGGTCCTGCACACTTTTTATGACGTCCTGCACACTCCCATTCGGGTCCTGCACACTTTTTATGACGTCCTGCACACTCCCATTCGGGTCCTGCACACTTTCTATGACGTCCTGCACACTCCCATTCGGGTCCTGCACACTTTCTATGACGTCCTGCACACTCCTATTCGGGTCCTGCACACTTTCTATGACGTTCTGCACACTCCCATTCGGGTCCTGCACACTTTCTATGACGTCCTGCACACTCCAATTCGGGTCCTGCACACTTTCTATGACGTCCTGCACACTCCCATTCGGGTCCTGCACACTTTTTATGACGTCCTGCACACTCCAATTCGGGTCCTGCACACTTTCTATGACGCCCTGTAAACTCCTATTTGGGTCGTGCACACTTTCTATGAAGTCCTGCACACTCCCACTGGGGTCCTGCACACTTTCTCTGACGTCCTGCACACTCTCATTCGGGTCCTGCACACTTTCTATGACGTCCTGCACACTTCCATTCGGGTCCTGCACACTTTCTATTACGTCCTGCACACTCCCATTCGGGTCCTGCACACTTTTTATGACGTCCTGCACACTCCCATTCGGGTCCTGCACACTTTCTATGACGTCCTGCACACTCCCATTCGGGTCCTGCACACTTTCTATGACGTCCTGCAGACTCCCATTCGGGTCCTGCACACTTTCTATTACGTCCTGCACACTCCCATTTGGGTCCTGCACACTTTTTATGACGTCCTGCACACTCCCACTGGGGACCTGCGCACTTTCCATGACGTCCTGCACACTCCCATTCGGGTCCTGCACACTTTCTATGACGTCCTGCACACTCCCATTCGGGTCCTGCACACTTTTTATGACGTCCTGCACACTCCCATTCGGGTCCTGCACACTTTCTATGACGTCCTGCACACTCCCATTTGGGTCCTGCACTTTTTATGACGTCCTGCACAATCCCATTCGGGTCCTGCACACTTTTTATGACGTCCTGCACACTCCCATTCGGGTCCTGCACACTTTCTATGACGTCCTGCACACTCCCATTTGGGTCCTGCACACTTTTTATGACGTCCTGCACACTCCCATTCGGGTCCTGCACACTTTTTATGACGTCCTGCACACTCCCATTCGGGTCCTGCACACTTTCTATGACGTCCTGCACACTCCCATTCGGGTCCTGCACACTTTCTATGACGTCCTGCACACTCCCATTCGGGTCCTGCACACTTTCTATGACGTCCTGCACACTCCCACTGGGGTCCTGCGCATTTTCTATGACGTCCTGCACACTCCCACTGGGGACCTGCTCATTTTCTATGACGTCCTGCACACTCCCACTGGGGACCTGCGCACTTTCCATGACGTCCTGCACACTCCCATTCGGGTCCTGCACGCTTTCTGTGACGTCCTGCACACTCCCATTTGGGTCCTGCACACTTTTTATGACGTCCTGCACACTCCCATTCGGGTCCTGCACACTTTCTATGACGTCCTGCACACTCCCATTTGGGTCCTGCACACTTTTTATGACGTCCTGCACACTCCCATTCGGGTCCTGCACACTTTTTATGACGTCCTGCACACTCCCATTCGGGTCCTGCACACTTTCTATGACGTCCTGCACACTCCCATTTGGGTCCTGCACACTCCCATTCGGGTCCTGCACACTTTTGATGACGTCCTGCACACTCCCATTCGGGTCCTGCACACTTTCTATGGCGTCCTGCACACTCCCACTGGGGTCCTGCGCATTTTCTATGACGTCCTGCACACTCCCACTGGGGACCTGCGCATTTTCTATGACGTCCTGCACACTCCCACTGGGGACCTGCGCACTTTCCATGACGTCCTGCACACTCCCATTCGGGTCCTGCACACTTTTTATGACGTCCTGCACACTCCCATTCGGGTCCTGCACACTTTCTATGACGTCCTGCACACTCCCATTCGGGTCCTGCACACTTTCTATGACGTCCTGCACACTCCCATTCGGGTCCTGCACACTTTCTATGACGTCCTGCACACTCCCATTCGGGTCCTGCACACTTTCTATGACGTCCTGCACACTCCCATTTGGGTCCTGCACACTTTTTATGACGTCCTGCACACTCCCATTCGGGTCCTGCATACTTTCTGTGGCGTCCTGCGCACTCCCGTTCGGGTCCTGCAAACTTTCTATAACGTCCTGCACACTCCCATTCGGGTCCTGCACACTTTCTGTGGCGTCCTGCACACTCCCATTCGGGTCCTGCACACTTTTTATGACGTCCTGCACACCCCCATTCGGGTCCTGCATACTTTCTGTGGCGTCCTGTACACTCCCATTCGGGTCCTGCACACTTTCTATGACGTCCTGCACACTCCCATTCGGGTCCTGCACACTTTCTATGACGTCCTGCACACTCCCATTCGGGTCCTGCACACTTTCTATGACGTCCTGCACACTCCCATTCGGGTCCTGCACACTTTCTATGACGTCCTGCACACTCCCATTCGGGTCCTGCACACTTTCTATGACGTCCTGCACACTCCCATGTGGGTCCTGCACACTTTTTATGACGTCCTGCACACTCCCATTCGGGTCCTGCACACTTTCTATGACGTCCTGCACACTCCCATTTGGGTCCTGCACACTTTCTATGACGTCCTGCACACTCCCATTCGGGTCCTGCACACTTTCTATGACGTCCTGCACACTCCTATTCGGGTCCTGCACACTTTCTATGACGTCCTGCACACTCCCATGTGGGTCCTGCACACTTTCTATGACGTCCTGCACACTCCCATTCGGGTTCTGCACACTTTTTATGACGTCCTGCACACTCCCATTCGGGTCCTGCACACTTTTTATGACGTCCTGCACACTCCCATTCGGGTCCTGCATACTTTCTGTGGCGTCCTGCACACTCCCATTCGGGTCCTGCACACTTTCTATGACGTCCTGCACACTCCCATTCGGGTCCTGCACACTTTCTATGACGTCCTGCACACTCCCATTCGGGTCCTGCACACTTTTTATGACGTCCTGCACACTCCCATTCGGGTCCTGCACACTTTCTATGACGTCCTGCACACTCCCATTCGGGTCCTGCACACTTTCTATGACGTCCTGCACACTCCCATTCGGGTCCTGCACACTTTCTATGACGTCCTGCACACTCCCATTCGGGTCCTGCACACTTTCTATGACGTCCTGCACACTCCCATGTGGGTCCTGCACACTTTTTATGACGTCCTGCACACTCCCATTCGGGTCCTGCACACTTTCTATGACGTCCTGCACACTCCCATTTGGGTCCTGCACACTTTTTATGACGTCCTGCACACTCCCATTCGGGTCCTGCACAATTTCTATGACGTCCTGCACACTCCCATTTGGGTCCTGCACAATTTCTATGACGTCCTGCACACTCCCATTCGGGTCCTGCCCACTTTCTATGACGTCCTGCACACTCCAATTAGGGTCCTGCACACTTTCTATGACGTCCTGCACACTCCCATTTGGGTCCTGCACACTTTTTATGACGTTCTGCACACTCCAATTCGGGTCCTGCACACTTTCTATGACGTCCTGCACACTCCCATTTGGGTCCTGCACACTTTTTATGACGTCCTGCACACTCCCATTCGGGTCCTGCACACTTTCTGTGACGTAATGCACACTCCCATTCGGGTCCTGCACACTTTCTATGACGTCCTGCACTTTCCCATTCGGGTCCTGCACACTTTCTATGACGTCCTGCACACTCCCATTTGGGTCCTGCACACTTTTTATGACGTCCTGCACACTCCCATTCGGGTCCTGCACACTTTCTATGACGTCCTGCACACTCCCATTCGGGTCCTGCACACTTTCTATGACGTCCTGCACACTCCCATTTGGGGTCCTGCACACTTTCTATGACGTCCTGCACACTCCCATTCGGGTCCTGCACACTTTCTATGACGTCCTGCACACTCCCATTTGGGTCCTGCACACTTTCTATGACGTCCTGCACACTCCCACTGGGGTCCTGCACACTTTTTATGACGACCTGCACACTCCCATTCGGGTCCTGCACACTTTCTATGACGTCCTGCACACTCCCATTCGGGTCCTGCACACTTGCTATGACGTCCTGCACACGCCTATTCGGGTCCTGCACACTTGCTATGACGTCCTGCACACTCCCATTCGGGTCCTGCACACTTTCTATGACGTCCTGCACACTCCCATTCGGGTCCTGCACACTTTCTATGACGTCCTGCACACTCCCATTCGGGTCCTGCACACTTTCTATGACGTCCTGCACACTCCCATTCGGGTCCTGCACACTTTTTATGACGTCCTGCACACTCCCATTCGGGTCCTGCACACTTTTTATGACGTCCTGCACACTCCCATTCGGGTCCTGCACACTTTCTATGACGTCCTGCACACTCCCATTTGGGTCCTGCACACTTTTTATGACGTCCTGCACACTCCTATTCGGGTCCTGCACACTTTATGACGTCCTGCAGACTCCCATTCGGGTCCTGCACACTTTCTATGACGTCCCGCACACTCCCATTAGGGTCCTGCACACTTTTTATGACGTCCTGCACACTCCCATTCGGGTCCTGCACACTTTTTATGACGTCCTGCACACTCCAATTCGGGTCCTGCACACTTTCTATGACGTTCTGCACACTCCCATTCGGGTCCTGCACACTTTCTATGACGTCCTGCACACTCCCATTCGGGTCCTGCACACTTTTTATGACGTCCTGCACACTCCAATTCGGGTCCTGCACACTTTCTATGACGTCCTGCACACTCCAATTCGGGTCCTGCACACTTTTTATGACGTCCTGCACACTCCCACTCGGGTCCTGCATACTTTCTATGACGTCCTGCACACTCCCATTCGAGTCCTGTACACTTTTTATGACGTCCTGCAGACTCCCATTCGGGTCCTGCACACTTTCTATGACGTCCTGCACACTCCCATTCGGGTCCTGCACACTTTCTATGACGTCCTGCACACTCCCATTCGGGTCCTGCACACTTTCTATGACGTCCTGCACACTCCCATTCGGGTCCTGCACACTTTCTATGACGTCCTGCACACTCCCATTCGGGTCCTGCACACTTTCTATGACGTCCTGCACACTCCCATTCGGGTCCTGCACACTTTCTATGACGTCCTGCACACTCCCATTCGGGTCCTGCACACTTTCTATGACGTCCTGCACACTCCCATTCGGGTCCTGCACACTTTCTATGACGTCCTGCACACTCCCATTCGGGTCCTGCACACTTTCTATGACGTCCTGCACACTCCCATTCGGGTCCTGCACACTTTCTATGACGTCCTGCACACTCCCATTCGGGTCCTGCACACTTTCTATGACGTCCTGCACACTCCCATTCGGGTCCTGCACACTTTCTATGACGTCCTGCACACTCCCATTCGGGTCCTGCACACTTTCTATGACGTCCTGCACACTCCCATTCGGGTCCTGCACACTTTCTATGACGTCCTGCACACTCCCATTCGGGTCCTGCACACTTTCTATGACGTCCTGCACACTCCCATTCGGGTCCTGCACACTTTCTATGACGTCCTGCACACTCCCATTCGGGTCCTGCACACTTTCTATGACGTCCTGCACACTCCCATTCGGGTCCTGCACACTTTCTATGACGTCCTGCACACTCCCATTCGGGTCCTGCACACTTTCTATGACGTCCTGCACACTCCCATTCGGGTCCTGCACACTTTCTATGACGTCCTGCACACTCCCATTCGGGTCCTGCACACTTTCTATGACGTCCTGCACACTCCCATTCGGGTCCTGCACACTTTCTATGACGTCCTGCACACTCCCATTCGGGTCCTGCACACTTTCTATGACGTCCTGCACACTCCCATTCGGGTCCTGCACACTTTCTATGACGTCCTGCACACTCCCATTCGGGTCCTGCACACTTTCTATGACGTCCTGCACACTCCCATTTGGGTCCTGCACACTTTCTATGACGTCCTGCACACTCCCATTCGGGTCCTGCACACTTTCTATGACGTCCTGCACACTCCCATTCGGGTCCTGCACACTTTCTATGACGTCCTGCACACTCCCATTCGGGTCCTGCACACTTTCTATGACGTCCTGCACACTCCCATTCGGGTCCTGCACACTTTCTATGACGTCCTGCACACTCCGATTCGGACACTGCCCACTTTGTATGACGTCCTGCACACTCCCACTGGGGTCCTGCACACTTTCTATGACATCCTGCACACTCCCATTCGGGTCCTGCACACTTTCTATGACGTCCTGCACACTCCCACTGGGGTCCTGCACACTTTCTATGACATCCTGCACACTCCCATTCGGGTCCTGCACACTTTCTATGACGTCCTGCACACTCCCCTCGGGGTCCTGCACACTTTCTATGACGTCCTGCACACTCCTATTTGGGTCCTGCACATTTTCTATGACGTCCTGCACACTCCCATTCGGGTCCTGCTCATTTTCTATGACGTCCAGCACACTCCCATTCGGGTCCTGCACACTTTCTATGACGTCCTGCACACTCCCATTTGGGTCCTGCACACTTTTTATGACGTCCTGCACACTCCTATTCGGGTCCTGCACACTTTATGACGTCCTGCAGACTCCCATTCGGGTCCTGCGCATTTTCTATGACGTCCTGCACACTCCCACTGGGGACCTGCGCACTTTCCATGACGTCCTGCACACTCCCATTCGGGTTCTGCACACTTTTTATGACGTCCTGCATACTCCCATTTGGGTCCTGTACACTTTTTATGACGTCCTGCACACTCCCGTTCGGGTCCTGCACACTTTCTATGACGTCCTGCACACTCCCATTTGGGTCCTTCACACTTTTTATGACGTCCTGCACACTCCCATTCGGGTCCTGCACACTTTTTATGACGTCCTGCACACTCCCATTCGGGTTCTGCACACTTTTTATGACGTCCTGCACACTCCCATTCGGGTCCTGCACACTTTTTATGACGTCCTGCACACTCCAATTCGGGTCCTGCACACTTTCTATGACGTCCTGCACACTCCCATTCGGGTCCTGCACACTTTCTATGACGTCCTGCACACTCCCATTCGGGTCCTGCACACTTTCTATGACGTCCTGCACACTCCCATTCGGGTCCTGCACACTTTCTATGACGTCCTGCACACTCCCATTCGGGTCCTGCACACTTTCTATGACGTCCTGCACACTCCCATTCGGGTCCTGCACACTATCTATGACGTACTTCACACTCCCATTTGGGTCCTGCACACTATCTATGACGTCCTGCACACTCCCATTCGGGTCCTGCACACTTTCTATGACGTCCTGCACACTCCCATTCGGGTCCTGCACACTTTCTATGACGTCCTGCACACTCCCATTCGGGTCCTGCACACTTTCTATGACGTCCTGCACACTCCCATTCGGGTCCTGCACACTTTCTATGACGTCCTGCACACTCCCATTCGGGTCCTGCACACTTTCTATGACGTCCTGCACACTCCCATTCGGGTCCTGCACACTTTCTGTGACGTCCTGCACACTCCCATTCGGGTCCTGCACACTTTCTATGACGTCCTGCACACTCCCATTCGGGTCCTGCACACTTTCTATGACGTCCTGCACACTCCCATTCGGGTCCTGCACACTTTTTATGACGTCCTGCACACTCCCATTCGGGTCCTGCACACTTTCTATGACGTCCTGCACACTCCCATTTGGGTCCTGCACACTTTTTATGACGTCCTGCACACTCCCATTCGGGTCCTGCACACTTTCTATGACGTCCTGCACACTCCCATTTGGGTCCTGCACACTTTTTATGACGTCCTGCATACTCCCATTCGGATCCTGCACGCTTTTTATGACGTCCTGCACACTCCCATTCGGGTCCTGCACACTTTTTATGACGTCCTGCATACTCCCATTCGGGTCCTGCACACTTTCTATGACGTCCTGCACACTCCGATTCGGGTCCTGCACACTTTATATGACGTCCTGCACACTCCCATTTGGGTCCTGCACACTTTTATGACGTCCTGCACACTCCCATTCGGGTCCTGTACACTTTCCTTCGGGTCCTGCACACTTTTTATGACGTCCTGCACACTCCCATTCGGGTCCTGCACACTTTATTTGACGTCCTGCACGCTCCCACTTGGGTCCTGCACACTTTCTATGACGTCCTGCACACTCCCATTCGGGTCCTGCACACTTTCTATGACGTCCTGCACACTCCCATTTGGGTCCTGCACACTTTTTATGACGTCCTGCATACTCCCATTCGGGTCCTGCACACTTTATGACGTCCTGCACACTCCCATTGGGGTCCTGCACACTTTTTATGACGTCCTGCACACTCCCATTCGGGTCCTGCACACTTTCTATGACGTCCTGCACACTCCCATTCGGGTCCTGCACACTTTTTATGACGTCCTGCACACTCCCATTCGGGTCCTTCACACTTTCTGTGACGTCCTGCATACTCCCATTCGGGTCGTGCACACTTTCTATGACGTCCTGCACACTCCCATTCGGGTCCTGCACACTTTCTATGACGTCCTGCACACTCCCATGTGGGTCCTGCACACCTTTTATGACGTCCTGCACACTCCCATTCGGGTCCTGCACACTTTCTATGACGTCCTGCACACTCCCATTCGGGTCCTGCACACTTTCTGTGACGTCCTGCACACTCCCGTTCGGCTCCTGCATCCTTTCTGTGGCGTCCTGCACACTCCCATTCGGGTCCTGCAAACTTTCTATAACGTCCTGCACACTCCCATTCGGGTCCTGCACACTTTCTGTGGCGTCCTGCACACTCCCATTCGGGTCCTGCACACTTTTTATGACGTCCTGCACACTCCCATTCGGGTCCTGCACACTTTTTATGACGTCCTGCACACTCCCATTCGGGTCCTGCACACTTTCTATGACGTCCTGCACACTCCCATTCGGGTCCTGCACACTTTCTATGACGTCCTGCACACTCCCATTCGGGTCCTGCACACTTTTTATGACGTCCTGCACACTCCAATTCGGGTCCTGCACACTTTCTATGACGTCCTGCACACTCCCATTCGGGTCCTGAACACTTTTTATGACGTCCTGCACACTCCCATTCGGGTCCTGCACACTTTCTATGACGTCCTGCACACTCCCATTCGGGTCCTGCACACTTTCTATGACGTCCTGCACACTCCTATTCGGGTCCTGCACACTTTCTATGACGTCCTGCACACTCCCATGTGGGTCCTGCACACTTTCTATGACGTCCTGCACACTCCCATTCGGGTTCTGCACACTTTTTATGACGTCCTGCACACTCCCATTCGGGTCCTGCACACTTTCTGTGGCGTCCTGCACACTCCCATTCGGGTCCTGCACACTTTCTATGACGTCCTGCACACTCCCATTTGGGTCCTGCACACTTTTTATGACGTCCTGCACACTTTCTATGACGTCCTGCACACTCCCATTCGGGTCCTGCACACTTTTTATGACGTCCTGCACACCCCCATTCGGGTCCTGCACACTTTCTATGACGTCCTGCACACTCCCATTCGGGTCCTGCACACTTTCTATGACGTCCTGCACACTCCCATTCGGGTCCTGCACACTTTCTATGACGTCCTGCACACTCCCATGTGGGTCCTGCACACTTTTTATGACGTCCTGCACACTCCCATTCGGGTCCTGCACACTTTCTATGACGTCCTGCACACTCCCATTCGGGTCCTGCACACTTTCTATGACGTCCTGCACACTCCCATTCGGGTCCTGCACACTTTCTATGACGTCCTGCACACTCCCATTCGGGTCCTGCACACTTTCTATGACGTCCTGCACACTCCCATTCGGGTCCTGCACACTTTCTATGACGTCCTGCACACTCCCATTCGGGTCCTGCACACTTTCTATGACGTCCTGCACACTCCCATTCGGGTCCTGCACACTTTCTCTGACGTCCTGCACACTCCCATTCGGGTCCTGCACACTTTCTATGACGTCCTGCACACTCCCATTCGGGTCGTGCACACTTTCTATGACGTCCTGCATACTCCCATTTGGGTCCTGCACACTTTTTATGACGTCCTGCATACTCCCATTCGGGTCCTGCACACTTTCTATGACGTCCTGCATGCTCCCATTCGGGTCCTGCACACTTTCTATGACGTCCTGCACACTCCCATTCGGATCCTGCACGCTTTTTATGACGTCCTGCACACTCCCATTCGGGTCCTGCACACTTTCTATGACGTCCTGCACACTCCCATTCGGGTCCTGCACACTTTCTATGACGTCCTGCACACTCCCATTCGGGTCCTGCACACTTTTTATGACGTCCTGCACACTCCCCTTCGGGTCCTGCACACTTTCTATGACGTCCTGCATACTCCCATTCGGGTCCTGCACACTTTCTGTGACGTCCTGCACACTCCCATTCGGGTCCTGCACACTTCTATGACGTCCTGCACACTCCCATTCGGGTCCTGCACACTTTCTATGACGTCCTGCACACTCCCATTCGGGTCCTGCACACTTTCTATGACGTCCTGCACACTCCCATTCGGGTCCTGCACACTTTCTATGACGTCCTGCACACTCCCATTCGGGTCCTGCACACTTTCTATGACGTCCTGCACACTCCCATTCGGGTCCTGCACACTTTCTATGCCGTCCTCCCCACTCCCATTTGGGTCCTGCACACTTTTTATGCCGTTCTGCACACTCCCATTCGGGTCCTGCACACTTTTTATGACGTCCTGCACACTCCCATTCGGGTCCTGCACACTTTCTATGACGTCCTGCACACTCCCATTTGGGTCCTGCACACTTGCACACTCCCATTCGGCTGCTGCACACTTTCTATGACGTCCTGCACACTCCCATTTGGGTCCTGCACCCTTTTTATGCCGTCCTGCACCCTCCCAGTCGGATCCTGCACCCTTTTTATGACGCCCTGCGCACTCCCATTCGGGTGCTCCACACTTTCTATGACGTCCTGCACACTCCCATTCGGGTCCTGCACACTTTCTATGACGTCCTGCACACTCCCATTCGGGTCCTGCACACTTTCTATGACGTCCTGCACACTCCCATTCGGGTCCTGCATACTTTCTGTGGCGTCCTGCACACTCCCATTCGGGTCCTGCACACTTTCTATGACGTCCTGCACACTCCCATTCGGGTCCTGCACACTTTCTATGACGTCCTGCACACTCCCATTCGGGTCCTGCACACTTTCTATGACGTCCTGCACACTCCCATTTGGGTCCTGCACACTTTTTATGACGTCCTGCACACTCCCATTCGGGTCCTGCACACTTTCTGTGGCGTCCTGCACACTCCCACTGGGGACCTGCTCATTTTCTATGACGTCCTGCACACTCCCATTCGGGTCCTGCACACTTTCTATGACGTCCTGCACACTCCCATTTGGGTCCTGCACACTTTTTATGACGTCCTGCACACTCCCATTCGGGTCCTGCACACTTTCTATGACGTCCTGCACACTCCCATTTGGGTCCTGCACACTTTTTATGACGTCCTGCACACTCCCATTTGGGTCCTGCACACTTTCTATGACGTCCTGCACACTCCCATTCGGGTCCTGCACACTTTCTATGACGTCCTGCACACTCCCATTTGGGTCCTGCACACTTTTTATGACGTCCTGCATACTCCCATTCGGATCCTGCACGCTTTTTATGACGTCCTGCACACTCCCATTCGGGTCCTGCACACTTTTTATGACGTCCTGCATACTCCCATTCGGGTCCTGCACACTTTCTATGACGTCCTGCACTTTCCCATTCGGGTCCTGCACACTTTCTATGACGTCCTGCACACTCCCATTCGGGTCCTGCACACTTTCTATGACGTCCTGCACACTCCCATTCGGGTCCTGCACACTTTCTATGACGTCCTGCACACTCCCATTTGGGTCCTGCACACTTTTTATGACGTCCTGCACACTCCCATTCGGGTCCTGCACACTTTTTATGACGTCCTGCACACTCCCATTCGGGTCCTGCACACTTTCTATGACGTCCTGCACACTCCCATTCGGGTCCTGCACACTTTCTATGACGTCCTGCACACTCCCATTCGGGTCCTGCACACTTTCTATGACGTCCTGCTCACTCCCATTCGGGTCCTGCACACTTTCTATGACGTCCTGCACACTCCCATTCGGGTCCTGCACACTTTTTATGACGTCCTGCACACTCCCATTCGGGTCCTGCACACTTTCTATGACGTCCTGCACACTCCCATTCGGGTCCTGCACACTTTCTATGACGTCCTGCACACTCCCATTCCGGTCCTGCACACTTTCTATGACGTCCTGCACACTCCCATTTGGGTCCTGCACACTTTTTATGACGTCCTGCATACTCCCACCGGGGTCCTGCACAGTTTCTATGACGTCCTGCATACTCCCATTCGGGTCCTGCACACTTTCTATGACGTCCTGCACACTCCCATTCGGGTCCTGCACACTTTCTATGACGTCCTGCACACTCCCATTTGGGTCCTGCACACTTTTTATGACGTCCTGCACACTCCCATTCGGGTCCTGCACACTTTTTATGACGTCCTGCACACTCCCATTCGGGTCCTGCACACTTTTTATGACGTCCTGCATACTCCCATTCGGGTCCTGCACACTTTCTATGACGTCCTGCATGCTCCCATTCGGGTCCTGCACACTCCCATTCGGGTCCTGCACACTTTCTGTGACGTCCTGCATACTCCCATTCGGGTCCTGCACACTTTTTATGACGTCCTGCACACTCCCATTCGGGTCCTGCACACTTTTTATGACGTCCTGCACACTCCCATTTGGGTCCTGCACACTTTTTATGACGTCCTGCACACTCCCATTCGGGTCCTGCACACTTTCTATGACGTCCTGCACACTCCCACGGGGGTCCTGCACACTTTTATGACGTCCTGCACTCCCATTCGGGTCCTGCACACTTTCTATGACGTCCTGCACACTCCCATGGGGTCCTGCACACTTTCTATGACGTCCTGCACACTCCAATTCGGGTCCTGCACACTTTCTATGACGTCCTGCACACTCCCATTCGAGTCCTGCACACTTTCTATGACGTCCTGCACACTCCCATTCGGGTCCTGCACGCTTTCTGTGACGTCCTGCACACCCCCACTGGGGACCTGCGCACTTTCCATGATGTCCTGCACACTCCCATTCGGGTCCTGCACACTTTTTATGACGTCCTGCACACTCCCATTCGGGTCCTGCACACTTTCTATGACGTCCTGCACACTCCCATTTGGGTCCTGCACACTTTTTATGACGTCCTGCACACTCCCATTTGGGTCCTGCACACTTTTTATGACGTCCTGCACACTCCCATTCGGGTGCTGCACACTTTCTGTGACGTCCTGCACACTCCCACCGGGGATCTGTACATTTTCTATGACGTCCTGCACACTCCCACTGGGGACCTGCCTACTTTCCATGACGTCCTGCACACCCCCACTAGGGACCTGCGCACTTTCCATGATGTCCTGCACACTCCCATTCGGGTCCTGCACACTTTTATGACGTCCTGCACACTCCCATTCGGGTCCTGCACACTTTCTATGACGTCCTGCACACTCCCATTCGGGTCCTGCACACTTTCTATGACGTCCTGCACACTCCCACTGGGATCCTGCACACTTTCTATGACGTCCTGCACACTCCAATTTGGATCCTGCACACTTTTTATGACGTCCTGCACACTCCCACTGGGGTCCTGCGCATTTTCTATGACGTCCTGCACACTCCCATTCGGGTCCTGCACACTTTCTATGACGTCCTGCACACTCCCACTGGGATCCTGCACACTTTTTATGACGTCCTGCACACTCCCGCTGAGGTCCTGCACACTATCGATAACATCCTGCACACTCCCATTCGGGTCCTGCACGCTTTCTATGACGTCCTGCGTACTCCCATTCGGGTCCTGCACACTTTATATGACGCCATGCACACTCCCACTGGGGTCCTGCACACTTTCTATGACGTCCTGCACACTCCCATTTGGGTCCTGCACACTTTTTATGACGTCCTGCACACTCCTATTCGGGTCCTGCACACTTTATGACGTCCTGCAGACTCCCATTCGGGTCCTGCACACTTTCTATGACGTCCCGCACACTCCCACTGGGGACCTGCGCACTTTCCATGACGTCCTGCACACTCCCATTCGGGTCCTGCACACTTTCTATGACGTCCTGCACACTCCCATTCGGGTCCTGCACACTTTTTATGACGTCCTGCACACTCCCATTCGGGTCCTGCACACTTTCTATGACGTCCTGCACACTCCCATTTGGGTCCTGCACACTTTTTATGACGTCCTGCACACTCCCATTCGGGTCCTGCACACTTTTTATGACGTCCTGCACACTCCCATTCGGGTCCTGCACACTCCCATTCGGGTCCTGCACACTTTCTATGACGTCCTGCACACTCCCATTTGGGTCCTGCACACTTTTTATGACGTCCTGCACACTCCCATTCGGGTCCTGCACAATTTCTATGACGTCCTGCACACTCCCATTTGGGTCCTGCACACTTTCTATGACGTCCTGCACACTCCCACTGGGGTCCTGCACACTTTTTATGACGTCCTGCACACTCCCATTCGGGTCCTGCACACTTTCTATGACGTCCTGCACACACCCATTTGGGTCCTGCACACTTTTTATGACGTCCTGCGTACTCCCATTCGGGTCCTGCACACTTTTTATGACGTCCTGCACACTCCCATTCGGGTCCTGCACACTTTCTATGACGTCCTGCACACTCCCACTGGGGTCCTGCACACTTTCTATGACGTCCTGCACACTCCCATTTGGATCCTGCACACTTTTTATGACGTCCTGCACACTCCCATTCGGGTCCTGCACACTTTCTATGACGTCCTGCACACTCCCACTGAGGTCCTGCACACTTTTTATGACGTCCTGCACACTCCCATTCGGGTCCTGCACACTTTTTATGACGTCCTGCACACTCCCATTCGGGTCCTGCACACTTTCTATGACGTCCTGCACACTCCCATTTGGGTCCTGCACACTTTCTATGACGTCCTGCTCACCCCCACTGGGGTCCTGCACACTTTATGACGTCCTGCTACCCCCACTGGAGTCCTGCACACTTTCTATGACGTCCTGCACACTCCCATTGGGGCCCTGCGCGCTCCCACTGGGGTCCTGCACACGACCTCACCGAGGAGGTCGTCAAATTCATTTCACTCTAGACAAATTCTATATTTCACATAACAATAACTGTTATTTTGCACACAGTCTAAGGGCAGGAACGAAACTGTGTTGTTTCATTAACGTTCAACTTACACCTTTAGCCCTGTACAAAAATTTAACAATAGTATTTTTCCTTTTATCGTTGGAATCAGCATGGGACCGTTCTGAAGATGGGCTAAAAACAGAAAAACGATTCTCATCGTGAACACTGCCTTTAAATGGTCTGCAAATGCGACTATGCAGAAACGCAGGTGCGCAAAAGCGCGTTGAAGTTCACGGAGCGGCGACATCTCCGTCGCCGTGTCCGTCGCTGAAGTATACCAATGCCCTAAATGAAATTATTGGGAAGGAACTCACCGCTCGCCGTTGGAATAGACTCCGAATGTTTCGAAATCGAGCCGCCACGCTACTATGAAGAGGACTACTTCAGGCAAAGATCCATCTCAACAGACGAGTCTTCAAAAGGGATAGACATCGTCCCGCACCTGTTCGCTTCCCTCAGTACAGCCAGGCTGCAATGGGTGCAGCAGTTAATGACTACCGTTGGAGACTGGTCAATAATCCTACGTCGGACTTCGAGAAGCTCGCCAAAGGTCTGCTCCAATGTGGAAAAGCTGCAATGGTAGCTCAACAGCCAGAAGAGAAAAGACTAAATTCCAAAGCTCGAGACCTTCTTAAAGGCAGTGTTCACGATGAAAAAAAGTTTTTGAAATTCCACTGGGATTGGGTAGTGGAGGGACACTCTGTAACGTTAACGTCGAAAGAACGCATGAAAACGAGCCAGGAAGAGCCTCATAAGAGCCCGAAGTTGCAACTTCGAGCGCATTGAAAACCCCAAAAGCGCATCACACGCCCACCGACGTGAACAAATGAATGCTCGAGATCGTGAGATGAGCCATGATTTTCAATCATTAGCCCCGTTCTTCCCTTCATTCTCAGCTTCTCTCTTTACTCAAGTCAGCTCGCATAGATCGGCTGCAAAAAACGGAAGTTACAAGCCTCGGACAACTCGTCCACCATGTTTCCATAGCTCAATCTTTGAGGGACCATAACTCCGTTCCCAGAAGGTCTTGTACGATTTCAGAGACATTTTTGGAATCAGGATGGGGCCGTTTTTAAGATAGGCATCGTAAACACTGCCTTTAAACGTCGCGGCGAATTGAGAAGGGTTCCATCCGCAGCGCATTTCGAGAAGACCATCATCAACAAGGCTTGTCGCATAGCAGTCAAGGAATCCCTCACAGAGCACCGCAGGATGAAGTTGATTTCGACCGCCGCTCAAAGGAGGAGTCTCAACCGCTGTCGAAATGAACTTACGGATTATCGTAACGTAACAACGTGTCTGAGGGACAAACATGGAACGCCCAGAACTGCAAGAGCGGATATTGAACGCATTGTTGCTGAATTCTACACAGATGTTTATCGCTCAACTACGCCGGTTCCTAGATGTCCCTCTCCTACAGAGGACCCAGTGCCACCTATTCTCTCATCCGAGGTCGCTAATGCCTTGCGGTTGCTGAAGATAGGAACAGCTCCTGGCCCTGATGGTATATCCGCGGATTTGCTTAGAGCGGGAGGTGAAGCCACGTGTAAAAAACTTGCGGAACATTTCAACTCCTATATTGAAGCCGGATCCATACCAGATCAGTGGAAATGCTCGAAGACGGTTCTGATCTTCAAGAAGGGAGACAAGGAGGATATCGGGAATTGCCGTCCCATCGCCCTGCTGTCGATCCCATATAAGGTCTTCACCAAGATAATCCTCATTCGTTTGGGACCACGGTTGACGCTTACCAGCCTGTAGAACAAGCAGGATTCAGGAAGGATTTCTGCTGCATGGACCACATCCACACTGTGTCCCAATTGATTGAACGATGCCGTAAATACAAACTGCCGTTGTGCCTGACGTTCGTGGATTACAAAAAAGCATTCGACTCAGTGGAGACAAACGCTGTTCTAAACGTCTTGTTACATGCTAGAGTGGATTCTGCATACGTGAACATTCTGGAGCTGTGCAACGCGGGAACATCAACAACGGTACAGTTGTTCGAAAGGAAGCTGCGCATTATGATCGAGAAAGGAGTCCGGCAAGGTGACACAATATCATCGAAGCTCTTCACGAATGCCCTACAGCATGCAATGAGCAAACTTGATTGGAAAGAGAAAGGCTTGAACATCGATGGGAAGAAGCTGTTCAATCTGAGGTTCGCAGACGATATTGTGCTCATCAGTGGCACTACTCAGGAGATGAACGAAATTGAATAGCATGGGCAGCGCGATTGGTTTGACAATGAACATGGGCAATACTCAGACGATGGAAAACCAGTGGTGCGACGACGGACCAATCTACCTGGAAGAATGCGAAGTGGATCGAGTTGATAGCTATGTGTACCTGGGACGAGAGATCAATATGAAAAACGACCTGTCCAAAGAGATTGACCGACGAAGAAGAGCAGCGTGGGCAGCGATGAGCGCAATTCGAGAAGTGACCAGCGAAATCCAGGATAGCAAGTTGCGCGCTCACTTATTTGACTCTACTGTGGTACCTGCATTGCGCTATGGTACTGAGACGTGGGCCCACAACGAAGGGACTTCTGTTGCTCTGAGAACAACGCACATGATATTGGAGAGGTGCCTGTTGGGAACGAATCGACGGAAGCAATGGCAAGAAGGACTGAGCAGCCGCGAACTTCGAGAGCAGTCTGGCATACGAGACTCAGTATCCCATATTGAGTCTGCAAAGCAAAGATGGGCAGGACATGTGCTACGAAGAGTCGACTATAGGTGGAGTACCAGGATCACATACTGGTACCCGCTTCACGTCAAGAGGACACTAGGACGGCCTGCGACGCGTTGGGCGGACACTTTCAACAAGTCATTCAAACAAAAAGGCTTACCATACTGGACTGTTGCTCTTTCTAGGGAAGCCTGGAGCGAATGTGGTCCACATCGAGAAGACCGCCGATGAGGATGGACCATCAAGGTAAGGTAAGGTAAGGTATGATAAGGTACGCGAACGATCAGCGGAAAATATTAGCGCTGCACGGTTGCCCTCCAATAATACATTATTCAGAGTGGAGTAACCATACCTGACACCGATGTGTGGAGTTTCCTGAATAATGCTCTGAAGCCATACTTCACTTCGGACATGTGGCTTGGAACCAACGGTGAAATAGACGTAACGAACGAGGCGGCGCAGGTTGTGGCATTATATTGGAATGAGGAAGAGGCGGTTGAGCCAATGGAGGGTGTGGACGAGAGTGGGATAGAAGCACGTGGTGAGCACGAAATGCCTATGGAGTCCGCTGAAAAGGATGATGAAGAGCATGATGAGCATGAAGACAATGAAGAGGATCATGACGCTGACGAAGTTGAAGAGGTTATTAAGACTCCAATTCTACGCTTGAGAAGCATAGGAAGTTAAATAATATCGTTTCATTTACAGAATCCCTCGGAGTACCGCCCTCGCCCAGAATCTTCGGCAACATCAACGACGTTTCAACCGCTGAAGAGGACGGATCCTGCGGACACGCAGAAGTACTTCCTTGTGACAGGAGAGAGGATCCTGTCACTGTTCCGCTTTTGTCTGGAATGAGGACATGAATTGAGGGATACCAACCTCACGGCGGTAGGCACTGCGGCCGTTGTTAAAAACAGATGCGATTTCTGTACTGTCCGGAAGGGCAAGATTGGGAGATGGGAGAGCCAGGACCGTGCTGTAGGGCACTCAAAAGAGCGGATTTTTTTAAGGGAACGTAGCTGCCTCAGTCGCTGCCATAACAACGGGCCTACGCTTCGTAGTAAGTTTACAAATATCGAACCGTAATACTTTACAGAGATTTCAAATATTCAGGAGCTGCAGGACTGGGCTAAGCAATTGAATATGAGTATTTTCTCCAGAACATTTTCTGGAAAATATTCACGTGGGCCAAACCTACGATTGAGCAGGTCTACCGCGGTCAGCAGAGCCTATTGATGGAAATAGTGACGAATTCCTACGTGGTAACGCTGATATGAAACTTGGTCATATTTACACGTCGCTCGATGCAACGAATTCAGAAGGGAGAAAATCTTCATGTTTCCGCAGACGGGGCCTACGACAGCCGCGGTTACTCGGCTCTTATTGAAAAAGTGGTTTTGGTTGAAGCTAAAACGAAACTTGTCCTCCATACCGAGGTGCTACACCGAGATGAAACGGGTGAGGCTACAAAGCAACAAATAAGCAACCTTTGTGGTTCCTATTTCTATTTAGGAGGCATCAGCACGCGCATGGAAGTTGAGGGCTTTCAACGCCTTCTCATGTGGGTAACTGGAAGCGGCCTATCCGTGGCGTCCCTCACGACGGACCGTAGTCGTGCATTCGCGCCCCTCCTCAAAGACCTGGAAAAGGAGATAGGTGTTAGCCGTCACTATTTCGACGGTTGGCACCTAGTCCAATGGCTCGGCAACGAGCTTCAAAAGGTGAGCAACTACGCCAACCAAGACGAATACTCTCCATCCCAAAATTTTTAGGTTGCCAATGAGAGTGGAGGCGATGTTGTTTTTCCATGGATAGAGCCGCTGAAAACACACATGTGGCACTGTGATGAGGCGGCCGGGGAAAACGGGAGTCAAGCAAGATCCCTATTCAATACGTGCCTCAAGCACATTATGGATGTCCATGAGTGCGACAAGGTCATATTTTCAGACTAATATCCCATATTTCGCAAAAATCCCACTATAGGGAAAGATTTAGGACGAAACCACGGAACCGCACAACTGCTGCTCGCATGCACTACCTGCACCCCTCCGCGACTATTTGGAAGAGGGTAGTCGTGCTTACGACCGCGTTCGAGGTGTGGTCCTTAAAGACACAGTCCAACCTCAGAATCGATTTTTCGTTTCTCTACCTATCTTGGAGAAAATTTCACGGTGACCACAATGGTGTTTTCAGAATCGCTCAGAACTCACTACGAATGGAGTTATGGCTCCTCAAAAATTTCGATTTTGAACGGCTAGAAGTTCTCGGACGAGTTGTCTCGAGCCTGTATTTTCTCGTTATTCGCAGCCATCGTTCTGAATCAGGCCACAATATAAAGCCAGACCGAAAACAAATTGAAGAACATAGTTTTTGAATAAAATCATTCGTGCGTCTCTTCCCTATTGAGGTCGGAAACCTGGCGGTGGGCGTTACCCATTTTTTCTTTCAAGGGGCGTGGCCGACTTTTTCCTAGCTTTTTCTCGCTTATTTGAGTGAATTGAGATTTCGCGCTTCGCAGGGTTGCTATAGGCAGCGACCGGACCATAATATCAAAAATTGCCTCTGAGGTTGGACTGTGCCTTTAACAAGTCCTTCCAAAAAGGCTTAGTAAGGGTGAACCCACATGGCGGCACCTCTGTCTGAGACGAAGCATGCTTTGGATGGGAAGTATTGTAGAAAAGAGATACAATAGTAAGTTGAAAACATTAAACACTTATGAAGTGTGCGCAATTGGGTCAATTGTTCCGGTATTCGAAGATCTCAGTAGGAACGATACTATTCCTATAAACTTCGGCGCCTATAAGAACTTAGTGCACATGAAACTGGCTTCCGGGGAGCGGCGGAGTGACCCTCCGTAGTGCTGGGTTGCTCGTTTCCCTGTGCTATTCTTCGGACTGATCCATCGTTGTTCTCGTTTCATTGGTTTACAGTATCTTTGCTCTGAATATTCTGTTTGAGGTTGATAGTTTGTTTTCCTGTTTTCTCTTTTTTTTTTCTCCACACGAGTGTAAACTTGTGTAAATAAATAAATAAATAAATATATATATATATATATATTATATATATATATATATATATATATATATATATATATATATATATATATATATATATATATATATATATATTATATATATATATATATATATATATATATATATATATATATATATATATATATATATATAATTGATCAAACCATGCTTTCAGCCCAATCCCAACCTATCCACTCTACACAATCATGGCCACTATGCACATCAACGCTCTAAGGCTGGATGAACTTAGTGGGAAACGAAGGGTAGAGAAAGTGACGGAAATTAAGAGGAAGTACTTCGCGAGGGCTTCCACATTAGTGAAGAAGACACCGGTGACGCATCTTTGGAGGTCATACATTTTCGAGAAGATGCTTGACCGCCGCCGTCAAATGCTAGAGCATGGTGAGGTCGATGGGCCGCTGCCTCTGGACATGATGGAGGCAGAAGACCTCTATGATATGGAACTGTAATCTTGTGAATTTAATAAAAGCTTCAATACTCATACGGTCTTTGTTAATTTACCGTGCGCCAGCCGCCCATGGGTTGTTACCCACAGTGTTTTACAACGAGGAACAACATCTTATCATCTTTGCCCATAACTTAACTGCCAGAAAATGGAATCAGCGAGAAAAAGGGTACCATGCCCGTCGTGATGGTTAATCCAGATCCAGCTGTCGTGGAAAAGGTGATGGGAAAGCGTCGCGAAATCGAGGAAAAACTAAAGAGCGAAGAAAACCCAGCGTGAATCTGCCATTTAAATATTGTACGGTTTCAATTTCAATGGCTACCGCTAAATCATGTCGTTCAGATTTTCTGCCTTCTGTTGGAGCGCAACCTCCCGTCAACAAGGGTTAACAACACGGAATGGTTTGCTGCGGAAACTGCAACAAGTTGGCAACTGCCCGCGTATACGCGTGCTGCCGGGAAATCATGGACGATTCAGTGGGCAAAAGCGGGCGCATTCACCACGACGTCGTAGAGGAATTCCGAGGAAGGATGAAATACGCTAAATCGCAGTGCAGTGTCCAGCATCCTTCCTTCCGCAAGGTAGTACTGGACAAAGAGGTTAGTGAGTCCCTCTTCTGTAGATGAGACCAGGTCTCTCTCACTGTACTCGCTCTACTGAGATGTGGTACAGGGGTTGCTCCTGCCATTCACTGCTTCAGGTTCTGGATAACGACCTACGACGGCAAGACTTTGTGAATCGTCGTAAAGGGAGAACCGTCACTGAGGTAGACCGAAATAAGTATGTTTCATTCTGGTAACAAGCTTCTTTGGCTCAAGCAATTGCACCCGTCACATTCAGAACGCTTCGCTTCACAGCATACAAACAATTTGTTTTCTGGGCCTACGGATCTGTGGGAATGGGGAGAAGGTTTGAGCTCCCCGCTTGCGTGAGGGCAGCCATACAGGCGGAATTCCCGTCAGCTACTGGATCCTACGTCGGATTCAAGGTTTATCCAATATTCACTCCTATCTCGAAATGTTCGATAACTAGAAAAATGCCTTAGGCGAGCACGAGTTCTAGCCGCACCTGCACGTTTGATGACGAGGGATGGCGAGATATTGTTTTAACTATATCTACATACAGAGGAATAGAAATTGAGAGGGGATCATGTCATTCAGCAAGCTTTGCTGACTCATTTTCAGGATCAAGAGTGCTTGCGAAACTCGCAACGGGGACAAGGGAGTCGCAAAAAGTTTGACCCGAAAATGAAGGTTTGGGGGATATCGCGAAAACTTCGGACCAAAAATGTAAATTTGATGAAGATATCCCAAAAATTCTGGATGTTTTGAACATTAAAGGGAAAGATCGTAGAACGACTCGAATATCCAGATACAAAGAAATAGTTGTTTCAAAAAAATAACGAAACTCCGGTCGGCGGTAGCGGAAGAATGCTGCTCTAGGATAATCGTGAGCAGATCACAGTGTCTCGTCACCATTATATTGGTAGTGCGTGCTGCAAGAGCGGCTGACTCCAACAGTGGTTGTCTGCATATGCTGCCTGGAATTCCATCCCGAAGGATAGTATGCCGTAACATCCTTGTGAAATTCCTAGTTCGCAGTCGCAGACAAACACAGTTACAACACGGACAGCTTGTTCACCACTATATGATCAGTAGAAAGACGCGAATGCCGAAGGATATCGCTGATTGCTTAACATTCACTCAATAGTGTCATTGTCTTTTCCAAACTATTGTACCTATATTTGATGACTGACTGGACTTATATACATTTACGGTAAAATAAAGTTTTTTTGGATACGACTCGTCAGGAGTTGGATTTTGTGAAAGCGCTACAAACTATAGTAAAAGAGAAAAGCTCATCGACCGAGCAGGGCTTCCCAACACAAACTTTCATTCTGCAGAGCCAACCCTTTTTTCTTTCCTTCAACAACTTCACGTTATACAACAAAGTAACGCAGACTTAAAAAAAGAGAATAAACAAAAATGAAAATCTGAAACTGTAAAAAAAATGATGAATCTCATCTACAGTAGGGCCTTGCGGGGTGCGTTGGTAACTTGGGTGTCATGTGACGTCCAGCGAGACATCTCAAAGTGTCTGCGCCTTCCAACGCATCTGTAAATGTTTACAATTGTTTACAAAGAAAACATGAAAAATACGCAACTCACAGTGACGAGAATAATGGAAAATAGGCAGCAACAACTAGGCACAAAGGACCATATGCCAGTGACGGTCAAAATTTCCCGGCTTGCCCCCGATCCACTATAATCCTGTTCGTGGTGGGACCCGTCACGGTTTGTTGGCACGCCTAACCGCTCGATATTTCATAACCAAAACGCCACGTGATCGTTTTTTTTTTCTGCAAGACAATGCAGGGCTATTTTGCCTAATTGATCCATTCCATACTGACATTAGTACAGAAGAGGAACAACCGCAGTCAAAGCACGTCTCGGGAGCTTAGCTGAAGTAGCGCCAAAGTAACAGATTGGATTGGGAAGGACGTCTCCATTGAAAGCTAATGCATAGGAAAACGGTCGAAATGTGTGAAAACTATAGGTACTTAAACCATGAAATAGCTCATGTCGGCTCAAAATTTCTCTATGTCTGTGCAGTTTAGAGGCAGACACCGATTTCAAGATTCTTTTGATAGGAAACTTCACCGATAACGAAGAACGGCGCTGCGGACGTAAATTTTCAATCGCTTACGAAAAGAAACCGTAGATTATGGTAGTTATGCCGCGGCAGGCACCGCGTTGACAAATATGTCGAACAAGTCGATTGAGCTGGCGTGCCAAGAATCCATGCCTGGTACCGCCGCGAACAAGAGTACTGTAGATCGAGGACAGGCCGGGAAATTTGACCGTTAGTGGCTTGTCAAAGGACCATATGCTAAATGAAGTGAAGAAAAATCGCTCCCAACGTAATCCCTGCCGTCAGTTGATATGTATCGCACCTGTCGGCTACGTACGACACAAGCCGTACTTGACGCCAGAGCTGAAAATAAACGAGGAAAGCGTTCGCAATCGGTTTTTCAATGGAGAATACGATTTCTATTAGTGTTAATCTGTTCTGGACTTTATTAATTCATAAGAAAAATCTGTTCTCGCCTTTATTAATTCATAAGAAAATCTCAAATCTAATGTTTCTACAGAATGTATGGATAGAAAACACCGCGTAGAGTGCGTACAGTCCACACCATAATTGCCACAAACACGAACAAGAAAAGATGCAGTAACTGGATTTTATTTTTATGATTTGATCGCTAGAGGCTCCCAATTCTTAACGTCGAAAACTGGCTATACAAGAGACAATCACAGTTGAAGTTGGTTTGTACTTATAGGATATTCAAGCCTCCCGCTTCAAAAGTTTCATAACAAGGTTGTGCTTGAAGGTTATCTAGGCACAGGCAGCCAAAACTGGAATAATAACGACTCACTATCCTATGAAAAATCTAATGCGTATTTGATTAAATTCAAACTCTGGAGGTGGTTAGCTGGCAATATTATCAGGAGAAAAATATGACTTCGAAATTGTCTTATGAAACAACTTCGCAGAGAATAACACATATGAGAATCGTATTCGGACCTGAAAGTCCAGTTATTATCGTTTTTTGCGTTTATTCTCCTTTTTTTCAAAATGAGAAAAAAAGCAGAAAGAGGATAAGTGCTTTTTACTTACAAAAAACTTCTGACCGATCCAGGTGTTCGTACCCTTTCGGTATCTAAAGCTATACGCTCTAGCTAACTCATTACCGAAAGAATTCACATGTGAACTATGAAAGAAAATGGAACAATCACGGAACATAAGAAGGAAAAAACCGTTAAAATTGAATTATTTGAAATAGAATTAAGCAATTATTCGTACCGCCTGAAAAAAACCGCAAACATCTGGCGTCCCTAAAATCAATACACCCCAAGCCCAAGCGATGAGAATGGGAAAATCTTGTGAAATAACAAGATGAAATATGAAAGCACACTAGAAAAAAAGTTTGATGACGTGCGCTGCGAGGAGACAGCAGCTGCTCAGGCACTCGGGAGGACGGCCCGCCACACTTTTGAGGCCGAGTCGGCGATCCCTTGACCTTGAGCGAGTCATTCGGCCATCCGCGCCCGTTCTCGACCGCGACGCGTCGACGCGCATCGGCCGTTGCAGCCATCCGCGCCCCATATACAGAGAATCGTCGTGATAATGATTTTTCGACTTCTAAAACATTCCTCCGTTGAAGCACGTGCTTACCTTCCTTCTTTGGTTTCGTTTCGAAGAAATTTCTCTTCTACTCAGCAGAAACCAGTAAACACTATCTGCATAAAAGACTTTTCCGCGTTGATAGGCGACTAGAACTTAATGTGAATTATTAAATTTATGTTATTTATACCATACGATTTCGATGTATGCTGTTTCATTTATCTCCAGACTTCAGCCACCCCCTGAACAAGTTCACACTGGAAGATAGGCTGTACAACTATATATATATATATATATATATATATATATATATATATATATATATATATATATATATATATATATATATATATATATATATATATATATATATATATATATATATATATATATATATATATATATATATATATATATATATATATATGTATATATATATATATAGTTAAATTGTCCAGCAAAACTCAACTATTCACGCATATTGCCAAGATAAAATTATATTCCCGTTATCGACTGTTGGGCAGTAATTTAGAGGTTTGTTTTTTTTTACACTGGAATGATATTCGGGACAAGTGTCCATTGTTGCCGTAAATTAACCTTTCAGAGCCTACTCTCGTATCCTGTTAAGATTGGACACTTTGCTAAAGTATTCTTTCCGTGTTAGAATTTTAGTGTCCTGTAGTTGCAAAATTTTTTTCAGGAGAATCGGTTCGTGTATATTATGGTGGTGAAGATAGTATTTTTTAATATTGGCAGTTGAGTTGATTGGAATCCAATTTTCGCACGTATTTCCTATTTTTCAAACCTAGAAAGGAGGTAATTTTTCATTGGCAACCTATTTTGAAATGCTTTGTAGTTGAAGTTAGTATGCAAAACATTGTGTCTGCTTTTCAGCTCAAATTGAACCTTGTCGAAGAAGCTGCGGATGTTCATGCTATTTAACTTGTTACATATAAGGATTTTAAACTGGTGGGTACTATATACATTGTATACATTGAGTGTCCTTATATGTGCTTAAACCAAACTTTGTGACGGCCGAAAGCAGGGGTCGTGCGTCATAGAAGTTTAAGGTCCTTCGAGAGGTCACTGGACGAAAGTCAGTGTCGTAGATGCCATACTTGAAAGGAACTGTTGTTTCAGAGTCAATGCCGACATGGAAAGATTGTCAGAAGCAGTCCAACCCCGTTGTCAGAGTCCGGCGAGGTTGTGATAATTTGTCGAGGGATCGAATAGAGCCCATTACGGCCACAGCCTCGACTGTTTCACCCGCGCCACGTCCATTTTTATAGTGTGTGCTGATTGTTAGTGCAAGATTGGTGTCAGACTCCATTGTTTACAGGTGGCAGCAATTTTTGAGATTCGGGTCAATCGGCCTTTCTAATAGTATTACGCAGCCGGATTTTTTTTTTGTAATTTTACTCTGCTGTTCTCAATCCATAAGTTTGTCCAATGTTATTGCTGTGTCAGAAGCCGTTTTAAATTTTATTGTGGTGACTCCTACTCTACCTTGTCCTTCATAGGTCCTCTCTATTGTATTGTTCAACGCTGAGCGAAGTAGGCGTTGCCGAACCTTTAATGCATTTCGTTTTTGTTGTAACCCAGTCTGTTTGGATTTGTACAGGTGTAAAAGAATAAATACGATTGGACATGTGAAGATCTGTTCAGATCTGCTATTAGTTTCAGAAAGCTCTTGGCTCACCTTTAGACAGATTTTTGGCCGCTTCTGCGTGGCTTTGGGTTAGATTTTGGTCAAATTTTCAATCGTTTTGAGCCGCTTCTGCATAGATTTCGATCCATTGTACGACAGATTGACGCCAGCTTTTGGACAGGTTTCAGCTCGGTTTTCGACGGATTTCAGTCCACATTGTGATAGATTTGCGATCAGTAATGGGTAGGAAATCGTTTGCCTATGAACAGTTTTTGAGCCGCTTATGGACAAAATTTGGGCCGCTCAGGGGCTGCGGGCCGACGGATTTCAGCGGAGGACGCTGATCCGCGCACCTTTTGACATCGATGCGCTGATCGGAGGCGCGGCTCGGCGGCCAATGGTGCGGCGGCCGTGCACCCCGAGTGCCTGAGTGACTCGGAGAGCGCAACAACTCGGCCGAGATGAACTCTTCGCGCGGAACTCGTCCACGCTGAAAATCGTTGCAATAATCACAACCTCAATTTTGAGCATTTCCGAGCGTTTTTTCTCGCTTTTTTCTTCGTTTCTAGTACGTACAGGCCTTCAGTCACCTATGTTTAATGGAAACTCGAGGACGGTTTTTATCGTGAACACTGCCTTTAAGTCTGATTAGAGGACGGGGCTGCGACGGTAGATCAGACCGCACAAATCGGAACCCCATTCTTCAGTGAGGCCGCCAACCCCGCACGGCAAGCTGCCTGGTCCATGCGTCAGACCAAATCAAAAACGGAAACCATATGGCATTCCATCGAAAGGAGTCGGCCCCTCGACAGGGCCCGTAGCAAACCCCCCGCCGTCACCACATAAAGATTGCAACCAACCTCAGGTACATCGTCTCTCAGGTGCCACCTATGACAACCAACTTGGAGGGACCTGTTCCCAGCATACACTTCTTGGCAAAACTCTGTTGTAGGGCTTTGCCGAACTGGAATCTTATTCGCGACGACAGCGCGCACGTCCTCTGAGCCATGACCGCAGTTGCCTCGGGAGAAACATTGCCCACTGATAGCTACGACATGTGAAGAAACTTCCCAAACTGATTGTTCAATGAAATTGCTTGGAACGCGTGCATCCGATTCATCCGTTTCCTATCCATTGGTCACTAAATATGCGTGGCTGGCCTCCAACTATATATTTCTACGCTTGCATCACATAAGCGTTCAGAGCATTTTCGGCTTTTCTAAATTTCAGCTTACTGGGAATGAAAATTTCCGATTCTTCCATTGAGGATTCCAGATTTTCACAAGTTTTTCGGAAGCCTCTAATGCACTTTGAAAATCTACAGCATAGCTCAATTTTGATGTTAGCTTCTGAATGAATGTGAATAACTACAGTATGGCTTGGCGGAAACTTGCCAACGAAATAATTAAGACGAACAGAGTTCCACTATTTCTGAGGGAGTAAATCAATTAGAACACTTGTTCTCCATTGGATTCGAGGGAAACTTACCGAATATGTTTGCAATCATGGGGATACTCGAGATAAAGGCCCCGAAAATTTACAGACCTAAAACAGTTTAAAAAATTGAAACCAAAAATTAGGTCTCCCGAACATTCCGAATAATCGAACACTGTAATGTGCGAATTGTTCCATTTCTGATGGTTTTATTGACACTCGGTCCGAAGTATACAAAATGTGCGGTCCTAAGTTAAGTACACACTTTTCCCAGCTACTTGAGCCTATATCCGACACTGGAACACTTTGATCTTCATTTAAAACCGCACACTCATTCAAGGATACATGTGGGAGAAATCAAATTATTTATCTTTAATTTCGGAAATAATGTACTTGTGAATCTACCATGCAGAGAAGCGATCTCCTGCTAACGAAAAATGAATTGTAGCGATTAGAGCGTCTCCACTTGTGCACCAGACAAAGTGCCAACGCGGACCCTCACCAATAATAAGGGGCTATCGATGGTACTCCTTTGGTAACAAACGGGAGAATTCTGATGCAGAAAAAAAGGAGAAAATAGTCGGATGTGAAAGCAACCACGTATTTTTCACCGTTAAAAAAACCTCAAAAACGCCCATTGTGGTGCTAAAACAGAAGGCAACGCTAGTAAAAAAACCGAATCTCTCGGAAAAAGTGGACGTTTAAGTTTTTTCCACTTTTTTAGTTCAAAATTCAAGAAAAAAGCCTTATAAAGACGTGAAAGTGATGAAACCCTCAAAATCACTTCCGAGCCCACAAATATGAAATGGTTTATCAGAACAAAACTAACCTGTAGCTGGAATATAGGGACGAAAAAGAGAAGGAATACAAAAAACAAACGCTCGGGGAAAAATAAGCAGCTGATGAGGCGATTGATTTCGACAATCGTAGCAGACCGCGAACACACTTCAACGATGATCTACGCCTCTAATACTAGCGGAAGAGTTTCACAAGATTCTCCAGTTTATCACCTTTCTCATTTGAAGAACTGCCCAGAACCAAACTGGCTGTCCTTGTATGAAGGCTTCACGCAATCATTGCATTAGTTGGATCTGCCCTTACATCTCAATAGAGGTGGTCAAATCTGAATAGTGTTTGTCACTGGAGCGTATTATCTTTTCCACGCCGTCACCATCTCGGTCATGCCCCACCCATGACCGAGATCGCGGGACAGGGGCTCTCTACACACTGAGGGAGGAGTTATCCCATTTTTGCAGTTCCAACCATCACGCTACTCAATGCAAGCAAAATGGTCCCGAGTGGAATCAGAGGCGCAAAAGACGGGACAACTCCTCCCTCGGTGTGTAGAGAGTCCCTGTCCCGAGATCGCAGCTGGTGCCTCTCCTGGCTGTGCGCGCTATTTCGCTCACTGTCTCGCACATCTCGCCGCCAACATCGACCTCAGCGCCTACCTCACGTCCATAGGTGGCTCACATACCACTGGCGAATGGCTGCCTCCGCTGTCACTATCTGTCGCTGCCCACATGCATTAAGATAGGAAGGCGCTCACGTTTCGCTGCCTGGACGTGAGCCACATGCTGATGGCGCGGAGGCAGCTCTGAGTTCGCAACATCAGGGGGGTTCGCTACGGGCCCAGACATCTATCACAATTTGTCCATCGGCATCCAATGCTAGTAGGAGTTCCTTGCGATTCAGCGCAGCTGTTCAGAAAATCAATAGGAGCGAATTCAGAAGCAACTGCCAACAAGATTAGGCCTTCGTATTCTTCGTGGATTATGATTTTTGAAGAGTCCCTATGCCATTTTCATTTACTGGAGGGATACGCTTGTAAGCGGGATTAAACTGAATATAATTAAAATACTTCTTTATTCCGTCGCTGGGAACAGATGCTGTTCTCTCTCAGTTTAGATTGAAGGCAAAACTGGGAAAGTAGGGAAACGTAGGGGTTTTGTCTTTCGCTGATGCCGTTGCTTTCAGGGTGTGTCGAAGCGACGAGGAGAAGCCTCGACGGGACAGCGACGACCGGCTGTCCCTGGTGCTGCTAGAACCAAAAACAGTTCTACCTATGGCCTGCCATCTCCACCGATCACCTCCAGTATGGAGCCCCAAGTCCTCGTGCTCACCCCTTCTGGTGCTCATTCAACTTTTATTGCTCTGCATTTCTGCTCTATCGTACTATCATAAAATTATATTATTAATCTGTATTGTGGAACAGAAACACGCGCCACTGAGCTACGTTCACTCAATCACTAAAACATTAAAGGCAGTGTTCACGATAAATCTCGATCTCGAGGTCTCGGTGTGAAACACTTACTTGGCAGAAGATGGAGAGGATAGGGTCGAAGAAAGCAACGAAAACCGGCCAGAAATAAAAAACGGCTTTGAAAGCTATCCCGATGCGCCTACATATCCCGGTCCGCCCCCCCCCCAATCGGACGAGCTTGTGGCGCCGCACACGTTTCGATGGCAAATTGCCAAGCAACTCTGCCGCAGTTAGCATTCTCGATTTGCGCAAATCTCGCGATTAGTACGCGCTTGCCGAGATCGGCAGGGCCCATGTTTCTCGTCCACGCCCTGAATTTAGAAACCTTTATTTCAACTTATTCTGGGCGTTTTTCTTCGCTGTTTCTTCACTATTAGTTACCTCACGACCAAACAATCCCATTTTTGGGTCGAACTCGAGTGCGATATTCATCGTGAACACTGCCTTTAAAAAAACAAACTATGTTTTCGTCCACGTAGGTTGTCTTTAAAGGTGGTGCTCACGATCAAATATGCTTGTCTTCTTTTCCTCTCTAAACCCTTTCTGGGTTTCAAGTAGTAGGACCTATAAGAAAAAATCGCGAAAAAACGCGGTTCTGGGCCAAATTTGAAGCCTGAACTTTTTTGTATTTTGATGATGGACGAGCAAACTCCACATCATCGGCATCGATGATCTCTACTACAAAGAACATCTGCTGGCTTGAAATTGAATTTCAATCAATGAACATTGACTCAGCTAGTAGTCGAAACATTGAATGGAGTGCTTGTTTTTTATGTTCAGCTGTTTTTACTAGGTAAATTTGCATTTATCTCTTCCTCTAAATGTAGATGATTTTTGACTGCTCGGCATGAGACTGCTACCTTTTCGGGCGGAGCTGTGCACCTGTGCACGAACTGGCATCTTTTGGCCCTAGAAACTCTAATTCTAGCACGTTTTTCACCGCTCTGCCTCTCTAGTTTTTCAGCTGTTTTCGATCTAAGCTGATTTTTGTAGTTTTTTCGGTAACGTTTTTCATCGTGACCACTTCCTCTAAAGGCATCGACCGCGCCCGGCATCGACCAAGGTATATGATTTTTTCATGATTTTGTATGGCTTCGCCTCTTTAGTGAACGGAAACGTCGAAAGAGCCCCTGGAAAATCGTCATTTCCAAAGAAAAACCAGTTTGAATACACTGTTGAATTGGATTTGAACTTTGCGCCAAAAATCGTTCTTTAAGTTTTTCTGCGTTCGTAGGTTTAGCCACTGTCATTGTTGAAGTTTTCCTGCGTGAGGAACTTGTACCATGAATGTTTTCTATGTTTTCTGACGGTCGCGTAAACATTCAGTGAAAAAGCGCCAGTTGGTCGACCAAGAAGTGCTAGATGATCGACTCCTTCCAAGCATTATTTTCCAGATCGACCCGCACTTTAACCACTACCCAATGTGATGACGTTTAGAGTATCATCGCAACAATTGAAAACAGCGAAAAAACGAAAAACTCACCGCTTCACAGCACGTGTGTTGGTTATACGGACGATTGGATGGGGGTTAAGCGGAAGTTGATGGCTAACACATGGGGTATAAAAGAACGGATGAGAGAGGGCTCACCAGAGAACGCGACGCGATGGTAGACTTCGCGCAAGGCCTCTTTCAGAGTTCGATCGCCGAGCGACGCAATGGGGTGATAAACATAAGCATCGATCGAGATTGCGTCGCACGTCGATCTGTATTCAAAACATGTTACCGCGGCGATCAGCGATCGCACTCTGAAAAAGGCCTAATAATTTTAGTCTGATGAGTGAACGGGGCTGCGACGGTAGATCACCCGCGCGAATCGAAACCCCATTCTCCAGTAAGGCCGCCAACCCAGCACGGCAAGCAGCCTGGTCTATGCGTCAGACTAAATCGAAAACGGAATTCATACGTACATTACGGTAGCAGCAGTTTCGGGTGTAAAGGGGAACCTGTGCTCATCGCAATAAGGACATTATACCAGCTCCGCACCGCAGCAAGCCAAGCTGCACGTGACAATAAAACAATATTTAGTGGTGGCCTGGGTAGTTTATCTGATTGAGGCAAACCGTCACTCGGCTCGGGCCACGAATTTTATGAGTTACTAGCGAATCGCATGGCAACGATTTGTGAAAAAAAGTTCTGAGCTTCACTGGATGCCGAAGCCAAGCCATTTTACAGGTTAATAAATTATCGCGTGCACATGAACGACAGCTCAACCTCCTTATCGCCGGTGCATTACCTGTGTTATCTTTTACGGAATGCAACAGTGCAAAAGGAAGCCTTGTCGTCGTGCAAATAGTCGCTAGTTCCCCCCCCCATCCCCATCTATCAACAGAAAGCGTATATTTTTATGTCGGCCAATGCGTTCTGAAGAGAACTCATCGCAGAGCACTGTTTCGAATTGCATAGAGCAGTTCTGTTGGGGAATATATCGCTGACATCGGGAAGTGACGACCGTTACGAAATACTGAAACAAAGAATGCCTCGCAATCAGATAAGACGGCGATCCCGACCGACCTCCAAGTTGACCACAATATGCGAATAGATAACCCACTTCGTGTTTTCAGACTCACTCAATAAACTATTCTCTGTCGACTCAACAAAAACCACTTTGGAAAAGCCCTCATGAGATTCAATTGGCCCTTTGCATGCCGAGCGTTATCATTTCCTTTTTCTTGAATGACACGCTCACTACTAAGCACTTTGTCGCACAATTATCACAACGGTTTTTTGCCTGCAAGACAGTCTTTCACAGCGGTAGCAAACGCCAGTAAGCAGCTCCTGCCTTTATATTGTTGTTATTTTCACTCCATCTCATTTTTGTTTTATCGCATCGAATTGCTGATTTATACTGAGGATGTTTTACTAAATAGTCAATCACGATTGTATACACATTTTTGCTACTACGTGATATTTGACGTGAGTTTTTGCTTCCAGAATTCACATAAATGATATGAATAATTGCTTAGGCTAGAGAATAATGATCTGAAAACTACACTGATCCTTAATGACTATGAATGGTCGGCGTCCCCATCGCGGCTGGGAGGAGCGATGACTGATCAAACAACTTTTACAGCCAATAACAGTACTTTCAAACGTAGTATAAAAAACTTCATTTGAATAGCACGCCATGACACTATATCAGTCTATCAGCCAGCTCTTCCCCCTTATCCTATCATTTTCACATGTAAATACATGTCCAACAATAAATAAATAAATAAAATCAACTAAGCGTATTCTGAAGTTCCGCGAGCTGCAGGTTGCAGCACGTATAGAGGGGTCTGCAGAGTTGCAGTAACTAGCTGGTGACGGCGAGCATCAGCCTTGACGCCGGCCACAAAATTGTGTTTGATCATTGTTGTTGATTGCGCTGCAGCTCAGACGATTCAGTTAGGGGTGGGCAACCTTACTGTTTTTTGAGGGACAGGCTTACGTTCCCTTGAGAAGACGAGCATCTTCTTTGATTTGATTGATTTGATTTGATTTATTCACGTCTATTTAAAAGCAGGGTTCGCGATAAAAACGTTTTTAGCTCTCTCCACGATAACGTAGATTTGGTCATTACAAAAGTGAAAATAAGTGAAAAAACCGGAAATTTTTGGGAGAACGCTCAAAAACAAGGTATAACGGCTAATTACCGGTGTCGGCCGGCCCCCTAATTGAAGCGATTTTCATCAATGTTTGCTTACCCGCCTTTTATTTTGCTGCTAAAGTGGTCAGTTGTCTCCAAAAATGTTCAGAAACTACTTTAGGAGCAAAATGAAAGTTTTCAAAATAGTACACAGATCTCGCTAGTTGGGGGCGGGAGACACAAAGCAATAACTTGTTAATAAACGTTTTTTCTCCATTTTTTACTTATTTTCACTTTTGTGATGGCCAGATCTAGCATTCCATGAATATAACACAGCAACCGATTTTATCGAGAGGCCTGCCTTTAAGACCCCCGTGATAGAATAATACAGCAAAACTAGCATAAAAACATAAATACGGAATCGAAGAGGTGACAACATGAGTCATTAACTATTTGAAATCTAAGAACCACATTGCATCGCAGCACTATAGAACTTGAAACTCGAGCAGAGACTTTTTTGTCATTCGTTTAAAAGAAGAGAAACTCTGCGTGGTAGGAAGTACGTCAGAATTGAAAGCTTAACAAGCAGATCCAGCTCGGACTGTAAATGAATATGCCCTGGCGCTTGATCTCGGCTTGGAGTACCATATTTTATAGAAGGTGCCTCTAGTCCTCGAAGGAATGAGCTCATAGAATTTAGACGAGCGCACAGAAACCCGATTAGACGAATACACTGAAAGGAGACCAAAAACTTTGTTTCTTATTTTGGGAGTGGGCACCCGAGAATGCAGGAATCCATTGTACCTTATTACAAGTTTTCTCGAATAGTTGTTTTGAACTCTCTCAATCAGCTGAATGTCTTTTGTTTTACGAGTGTTGAACACGAAGGTACCGCTTTCTACTAAGGGTCTGACAAAAGTTTAATAAGCTTGCCAAAAAAACAACAAAAAAACATTTTTGGTGGAGAGCCCCTTGAATATCCTATACGTTTTAGTTAACGCCTTCTTAATAATCATTTTCAGGTGATCAGAAAAATCTAAAGCATTGTTATAGTGGAATCCTAAATCGACTATCTTATTGACCGCTGGTATGATTGTGCCACTTAATTTATATTCGGGCAGGGAGAGGGATTGCCTCACTATTAAAAGTTTTGTTTTTTCGGGAGCTAGAAGCAGTCGTCAAGTTTTATTGTGAACACTGCCTTTAAACAAGAAAAGCTTTGGTGTCCTTACAAATACACACCACTGGTGATTTCTGTTTAAAAAATACGTTATTTTTTCAGCCCGGCAGCAAGTAAGGTGCGTCCGAATGAGAATGACGGCCCATGCGGCCGGCGTGCTTGGCCGGCGGCCGTCGCGTTCGCCGCTCTCGAACGAGCATGCGAAAAGTCCCCACAGCCATCGACTACGAACGTGGCCGGCACCGGCTGGCAGCAAGCACTGTGCCGATCAATCAGCTCTGCTGACGAGGGGAGAGGGGACAGCCGTCGTTGAAATCCAACACTCGTTCGAGGGCGGCACATGCGACGGCCGCCAGCCAAGCACGCCGGCCGCGTGGGCCGCGTGGGCCGCCATTCTCATTCGGGCACACTTTATAGATGTGACTTTTGTCATACGCAGCAATTTCGCTGTGGCCGTGAAAAAATAGTAGCGTTATTGTGACTTAACATTGAGAATTTAAGTTGGTAAGAGTGAAATCTAGGGTGCCCTTATAATTTCGCAACACACTGTCGGTAGATAACAAATTTATAATCTACAAAATAAATAGTGTCGGATAAGAAATTAGAAGTTGAAAATGAATGCTGTCATTATACAAGTGAAAATCCGTTCCGAAAGTGCGGACAAAAGACCGCTGCAACAGGCATTAGAAGCAAATTCGCATTGTGGCCACGGCTCATCTTGCTAGAATTACGCTTCTAGTGCGAGTTCCAAGCTCAACTATCTTGTATATACATAGTCCTCTATCTCGTCGTATATACATAGTCCTCTATCCTGTCCTCTATCTCGGAGCCAAATTCACTCTATTCCTTCGCGCGCTGGTGCGGAGCGAGGGAAGAGGCAGTGAGAAAGTGTGGGAGAGAAGGAGACGAGAGAGAAAGAGAAGGAGAGCATACGCGCGCAGAAGCACGCGATTAACGGAAATGAATTTCAATTGGAAATGAAGGGTACGTACTGCAACAGGGGCCGGCCACAGCTGCGGACAGGAAGTTCGCCCCGATAAGGACAGTACCCCATCGAAAATTCGGGACTGATGCCGTAGAAGCTTTGGAGGGATCACTACTCAGATGTTGGGGAGGTCCAATTCAGCCACGATAGGCTTTATAAGAGGAGACATCGTGTCGTGTTGAGAGAAACTTTCGCATCAGCACGTGCTGCCCCGAGGTGCACGTGGTCTATTCGAAGGGACTACGTGGCGCAAAGAGGCAAAACTCTTGCTTCACCCCCGCACGTCGTCCTATAATAGAAGCACGTGGCGCTAGGGGCGGGGTCCCACCCCACCGATAGGAGCGGGTCTCCCCCAACAGGGATACGGTTCAGGTCACGGCCCGCAGCAAGGAGTCACCCCCACCGCACTCCGCGACAAGTATAGCCTAGCTTTCTCATTTTGAGCCGGTCGAAGTAAGGCTTATCGGGCTTGTCATGTCGAAATTCCCTTACCACTGTTATAATCCCCATGACCGACCGCTCCCCTGCTTGCCATCCGAGCAAGCTAGACTTTACATCATCCTCGCCACGGCCAATAGCAAGGGAGCTTGCTTCGCCGAGAAAAGGGGGGAGGCCCCCTTAGCGGTCGAAAATCATCCAGAAAGTGACTCGTGGTCACCTTCCAGGAGCAGCACCGAAAGTCCGACTGCGCTCCTATGGAATGGGCCCCTTATATAAGTTCTGGCAGCTGATAGGCGCCGCCAGATTAATTGTGAAGCAACCGATATATGTGTTCAATCGAGAGCATCGTGACTCATTCTTTGTCCAAACTGCATCGTAGTCAAATCGAAAGCCCATCGTGGCCGAATCGGAGCACCCAGTTGTCTGAGTAGGTACAGTCGGCACGAATCGCACTAATACTCTGCGTTCCTTGATGTCCGTTGGCGCAAACCCGATGCGCACATGTTATAACATACGTGCGCGGAGTCGGCGTCAACGCAGAACAAGGAACGCAAAGTATCAGTGCGATCCGTGATGACTGTCTTCGACCGCAGGTGAGACGACATCACTATCGTATGGGCGGAGCCCTATTTTAATTTCTTCATCCGCCTAATCTAGGAAATGTGCGCTATTGATGCCGCAAAAGTTTGGGATGACTGAGTGAGTAATTACTCAGTGAAACTCGCGGCACGTCCGCGGCCGACGATCAGATGATCCGTCAATAAAACCGGTAAAGCGCCGGCAATGCACTGCGGACCGGCCAGCTAGCGCCGCGGACAGTCCAGCTTGCTCCGCAGATCGTCTGACAAGCGCCATAAAAGCGCCGCGGTTGGTCCGGCCAAGTCGCTCGCTTCGGGGAACCACAGCGTGTCGTGCAGCAAGCGCCGCGGAGCGCCCGTATCAGTCATTTGCCGCCGCGTACGGGCTGTGAGTTTAGCCGCGAACGGGCGATGAGTTTCACTGAGTTGACTGAGGATGATAAACGTAGAAATCGGAGACACAGAAACTCGCGACGGTGATGTCATTTAGCAAACACATGTCGCGTTAAACGCGAACTCGAACCCGCGCTTCATACGATACATTTTATGATCCGTAGTGAGACGACTGTAGGCTCAAGTGACCAAGTTCGAGGTGGCAGAGAAATAGTGGCACATGCTCCTGTCTATTGGTTAGGCGTAGAAGGAAATACGCGCTAACGCTCACTAGGGACTGATTTAAACTTTCCGTGGAGACTTGGAAAACCATGTTGTCCTTGCTATAGGTCTGTGACAGTACAGGAATGAACCATGCTTGAAATTCCCTGAATGGCTGCAGGGATTTTACAAAATGCCATTTTCATTGTTTGACAAAAAGGTAAGGGTACCATCAATGGATTCTCGGGGTGTTCAGAAAATTCTCGGATTCGGCTCAAAACCTTCAACTGAGGGTTATTTAGGGCGCTGAACCCAATTCTGGAGTCTATTCCTCGCTAGACTTAGGGCTACTATGGGTAACGGTGGGCATAATGCCTTTTAACTGGCGTTACTTACCTTAAAATTTTGAAACCCTAAAAATGGACCTCCAATTCGTGTTCAGCGTCCGATATAGCAACCACAGAAGAATTTTAGGTCAAATCTAAGACTGTGACCGAGCCACCGTATACCCAACGTTACATACAGTAATCCAAAGAAAATCGATAAACCGACCACAGATTCATGGTAGGCAGCCCGAATAACCCTTCTGTCTAAGTTTTAACACGATTTCATTGTTGCATTCTCAAAATCGTCAGAAGTCGCGGTTGGCCACCAAAATTTCTCCTGTTTTGAAGCTTCGGACTGAATCAAACTTTTTTTTCTGAAATATTGACAAATGGGCCTCTAAATCGTAATCAGCACCCTGAATAACCCCTAGAAACAAGTTTTAAGCCCATGCCAAGACAATTTTCTTAACACTCTAAGAATTGCCATTCGTCTACCCCTTTTCTACAATACAGGCCGTACCTTTTGCGTTTTGGACGAAAAAGACGCAAAAACGCGTCTTTTGCGTCCTTTTAACATAACTCTGTTCAAAGTGGTCCATTTTGGAATCTGTGGAGATATTTGGAATCAGCATTGAGAGCTCTTCCCTTTCGAGCCCTCACATGTCTTACTCTGCAACAAGGCGTATAGGCGTTACACAATCAATCGAGTGCGCGAAACGCGAAGGCGGACTTGGCGTCGGAGGATTGAATGTGTTTATATAACTTTTGTGTATATTCTAAAGTAACATTCTGAAGGGATTTTGTCTGAATTGATGAGATATAAATTTCGATTTCTCCCATTTTCAAGTATCCATATTTCGGTCATTTCCCGGGTCACGTTCTCGACGCAAACGGTATCAATGAACCCGAGACGCGGCCAGTAACCTTTTTTTATCTTCCTCTAATTGAACACTGCAGCAGCCCAATTCGTTGAACTCCATTTTTGACCCCCTACAGATGTGTCAAAACAGCGTTTTTTCGCCTTTTTGACGCCCCGGGAGACCCAACAATCGTCCTTCTCTAGGGCGCGAAACATTTGCGGTTACAAGTGCTGTTAGTGTAGACTCCTTTAAAACAGTAAAAACCGGTGTGAAGGCTTTCTCCGCCTAGCGACACCCTGGTCATTTTGGCTGAAAACGACCCGAAATTACCGCCGTCCCGTTCTCGGCTCAAGTGGTACCAAATGACCTGAGACTCGACCACTAATATTCTTTTACGATGCCCTTTCAAATAAGCATTTCAACAGCCCGATTCGGAGATTTTGATTTTTTACCTTTTTGGGATGTGCTAAAACAGCGTTTTTTCGCCTGTTTAGCGCCCCGGCAGACACAGTCATCGTCTTTCGCTCGGGCACAAAATGCCAATTTTTTGTCACGGTAGAATTAGTAAAATTTTTATTACTTTCGCAAAGTCTTTTGGGTCTATCCGAATGAGACTGCTCGCCCACGCGGCCGGTGAAAGTGTTGACCGGCAACAGCGAAGGTTTTTTTTTTGGATTCGTGAATAGATTACTCCGAATATCAGACAAATCGGGAACAATATCCCAGTTAGCTGTATCTCAGTCGTCGGTCATCTCGTCTGAAAGATGCCTTCGTGAGGCCTAATGCATACTTATCGCAACGAGCGAAGCGACATAATGCTTGTCATCTATATCGACCGAAAATCGATATTGCTGATATGCACTGTCGCGATCGCGCAACGCGGGGAGTATGCACTAGGTTTGACGTGTGCTAGTTGTGCACGCTGACCGCATGGGTGGAGAGTCTCATTCGGACAGGCTTTAGGTAATCAATGAGTGTCGTCTCGGGGTGAGAAAATTTTTGGTAAGAGACCAGAGAGTGAATAGACCTGGTATCGTCCTAATGGGGTGAATATTCAACTTAATGAAGGCAACTTAGGGGAGTAGCAACCGAAGAAGAGTAAACCTTTCGCTTGCAACACCTTACTAATATACCGAATTTTCTCTTTTAAAGGTACATACATGCGCTTTTAATCCTCAGGCCTCTATTTTAGATGTACATCAATTAGAGGTGTACTTCAAATAGAGGGTGTATTTCTAATTCTCATAGACCCGTCTTTTTGGTGTACCTCTATGACAGTTGTACTTCTAATAGGAGGTGTACTTCTAGCATTTCGACAAACAGACCCCAGATTCCTTTTCAGCACCCTAGAATACCCTTACATACAAGTTTTGAGCAAATCCGATTTCTTTTTCAAAACATCTCAAATAACTCGTGATGATACTCTTACCTTATCGTGGAATTTTAGCAAAGCTCATAACTCAGAGGGGTCAGCGTACCTGCGCGTGGGAAAACCACCATCAATGCCAGGTCTACGATGTCATTCAAACGGGGAATGGCTCAAATTTTACTGAAATCTTAGATACGTTTGTAATTCGTATTGCTTTCTGAGTTGTTGCGACTTTCTCTAGCGTCTGTCTTATATGACGTGCTCAATGAATGAATGAACTTTTTGGAACCAGCAGCTTGGAGCGTGGTACTGCAAAGTTTTACTATAGATGCACAAGAGATACTGACAATACGTTTCGTTTCCGCAGATCCGACCTACGCTTTGTAAACCTCGCTTGTGAGATGGTCATTCGTTTTTTAAAATCCGATTTAGAGGCAGTGCTCACGGTGAGAAAATTGCCTGTTTTTCGCAGGAAAGTAAGCTTTGGGTTCTTCTGAGAGCAGTAGGGATGGAAGTAACTCGAAAAACGGCCAGGAATCGCGTGAAAATCTCGTGAACCAGTCGACCCATTGGATCATCCCGCTCAAGCCATATGGCTGTTGTCCATAGTTTCTAGTACCAAAGGAACTGTTGCCAAATTTTTGAAGACTCTTTGATCCGGGAAATTGTAAGATCCAAACATGAGCATTCAACTTTCTTAACTTTTCGAGGGTTTCTGGTACAAGAAACAGAAAACAAAGTCGCTCACCTAACAATTTCAAAGCTCAAAACAACTTGCGACGCTTGGTCTGACGTTTTGTCTGCAGCGCGCAAAACACACTAACAGGCATAAATAAATAATAAATGATTTTTTTCAAGTACTTTTTCATTCGGCTTTCAAAAGTTCTATAGAGACGTTTCCCAATTATTCTTTACATCGAGAACTTGCGCACTGAAAAACATGGAAAACTATGTTGAATACAGCTTTCTATCGTGGACACAGCCTCTAAGAAGTTTTGAAAAAAAATCCGCTCATTCCTGAAAACACACGCGAGAGAACTATGAGACCTCGGCTTGGCACAGAATAAGCATATTATAGAGTTCAGGGTCATGAATTCAGGTAAGTGTGGTCGAATGTGCTCAAAAAACTCAAAAGCTCAAAACTCAAAAAGCTTCTCAAGCTCAAAAAATGATTCTAAACTTTCACGCAAAAAAAATGATCTAAAACTTTGTCAACATAAACGCTTATAAGACCGAGGACTATGAATGCGTCAGTGTTTCCCTACGAGAGGTAATGATTGTTGAGAAAAGCAAGAGACACGCTTTCGTTCCAACAGACCTGAAAGACGAAGACGAGTAAATGAGAAGCGTGGCAAGCCGCGTTGAGTGGATCGTTAAATGGCATGGCTGGTTTCAGTGGCCCTGTGATTTTGCCGCAGTAGCTCCGCAGTAGTACCGCAATCATTGCGGCGCTATTGCGGTATTTGACACAAGTGCGAGCCCACTGCATCGTCATTGCGGTACGACTGCGGAACTATGGGGACTGCGGCACGGTTGCGGCACTACAGCGGCCAGTTCTCTCAGAGTCCAACGTGATTTTGGCTTCAAAACGACCTCAAATCCTTTCGATACCAACGCCCCTCAGTCGTGGAGTTTCAATTTTCATCCTCATTACGACTTGGCGGCCATTTTCGTCTCGCGGTAGAGACAGGGGTAGAGATGCAGAGTGCAGAGAAGAAGAGGAACAGACCGAGAGCAAGCCGGCATGTCGCCTCACTTATCGATTCGTCATAGCGAGGCACGGGGAGTGTGAACGACATAAGTTGAATCGCGCGGCCCAAATTCGGACTCGCAAGGAGGCACTTACCGGCGGCCCTCTCTGACATTTGGACAGCGCGGCGCTGGGGCGCAAACAGCGCGAGGCGGCGCCCTTATCCTAGCCTGGCGCTGTTCGCGCCCTAGGCTAGAATTCTTCAACGGCGCCGCGTTGGGCCATTTTTGCAGAATAGCACGGGGCCAGCCACCTCCATTCCGTCGATTGTATCCTCTTCGATTCATTATTTTCATCACTATCATGTCAACACATTAAAAATATATTATCACTGTTATGACACAATCATGATCAATATTTTATCGTCATCTTCAATCGTTATACAACAAAAATAACATGTTTTCATGCAATAACAATATTAAAAAAAGAAGTATATAGTTTTTCCATATACAGTTCTTCATTCACTAGGAATCACGACCTAAATTGAATACACGTACTTAATTACACGTAAGCACTTTGGAATACTTCTAGTTGAATACCAATTTATTCATACCTATTGAGGAATACAAAATAGACAAACAAAGGATCGAAGGATAAACATTTTAGTGTTCAGAAATCTAAAGCGAACATGTAAAAAGATAGAAACCGGAGAATAGACGTTCCTAAGTATTTCAGAATAATAACACACATATTCATATCTATTCAGGAATGAAAAAAGGCAAACAAAAGGATTGAAAATTAGGAATTTAGAGTTTAGAAATCCAAATTGAACATACAAAAAGGTAGAAACCAGAGAATTTGTTCATCTAAAGACAAACAACTCCTAGTAATTCTAGTGGGACACATTTTCTACCAATTCAAGTTCAAAGAGTTACTACGAAAAAACATTTTCATTGAAATACGGTCACGTTGCTCCGATTCGGTCCTCGTTCCACAGGATACTTCATGCCTTCAATCAAGCGACTTCACCCGGATCGCCACTTATTTGATCTCCATCATCGTGCTCCACATTCCGTGACTGCGCGCAATGCTGAAAATAGTGTTCAAGCATTAGTACCACTGAACACAGTTTATGCGAAAATAAACCGAATTGCGGCGCAAATATGTTCACAAACTTACATTACTCGGGATCCACCTCTGAGAGCCGCCTTCCTCAACAAATTTAGCGCCTCGTACGTCTCGTCTGAAAATGAAATGATTGGAACAAAGCGTATCATCTAGCGTTCTCCAACTTACAGTGCTTTTTTCAAAGCTTTAAACGTTTCTTTGCGCCATGCGATTCGCGGATGAACCATGCTGTCGAATATGACCGTCCTCTATTGATGACTGCTCCCAAGCGACTGGTAGAATCTGAAATAGAATTTCCGTTTCAGGTGTAATGCTCTGTGAGATGAATCTCTTACTCATGTGGATTGATGCCTGTTAATCAAGACTGCGGCTTTGAGTTCGTCATGTCCGAATCCTCTGAGATCGTCATCAAAATCTGAAAAATATACATTTCATTAACAACTTTATGAAGTGATATTGACAGGTATGCCTCACCTATACCTGTCAAAAAAAGCACGACGTACGACAAGTTTCATCGATTTGATCTACCAATCGATAATTTCGACTGGTTCAATAATCAATAAGTAATCAACCCAATGGCAAGTCCCCCTATTCCATTCCATCCAAAAATACCGCGGCTTACAACAAGTCCAAGTGATTTGATCTACAAATCATTAACTTTGACTAAATTTATAATTAGTAAGTATTGTGCCCAACTTCTTAATCACTTTCCTGCCCCATTTCATTCAAAAACAGCCTCCGTGCTGTAGCGATTTGACATAACATCGGCGTTGATCCGGAAGAGACCTCGCGTTCCTCATAGGATGTTGGCGCAAACTCGGTGCCACATGCTATAACATAGGTGCACCGAGTTTGCGCCAACCTTCAACAGTGAACGCAAAGTCTCTTCCGGATCCACGCCGACGTTACAGGTAGATAATATCGACTCACACGATAACAGGAAATCACAAATTTGTAAACCAAATGAAGATATGCTACTGGCACACAATTATGACAAAAATGGTTTGGCCTATAGGAATAAATGAGAATCTCAGGTTTGCTTCCGCGCTCTAATCGAAATCAGAAGAGCGCAAGGCCGGGCCATGCCTTGCGCTCTTCTGGCCGGGCACTCTGAAACTCGCTTGGGAGTTCCCTCGGAGGGCGAGGTCACTTTCGACCACTTTTTCTGGCCGCTCTTAAATTTCACCATATTCGAGCCGCTCGAAGCGAGCAGGGATGTCAGAAAAAAGTAGGGATCTATTGAGGGGAAAGTAAGGCAATTTTCGCCTTAGTTCAAGTCATTTTTTTCCCAACGGCACACTTGATGAGCGCCCGTTGTTCGGGCGTTTTCGAACTGTCGGCGCGGCAAATGACAAACAAACATTCTTCTTCCAAGGATTTCGTCAATGGCCATCCCGGGCTTGATCAGCAGGTAAGCATTGTTGTTTTGTGCTGTTTTTCCATTCTTGTTGATGCTTTTCTTGCTTCTTGCTTGTTTCGCTTTTGTTTTTTCTGTTTTGTTATTTCTTTCTAGCTTTTGCTTTGTTTTTGTCTCGTTTCGTTCACCTACTTGTCTCCTCAATTCACGATTTCTACATTTTCTTGTTTAGGGGAGAGGTTCGCCAGCGGGACAATATCAGTGGGCGTCTTACCGTGCGAAAGGTATTTATTGAATGCTCCACAACTTGTTCCATCTCTTTCGCCCATAACTATAACTTTTTTCAGAAGAGCAAGATCATCCGTGTTGGTTCTGAAGGTGACGGGGAATATATCGAGTGAGCGCGAGTCAATGACGGATGGATTCTGGGATGGTTCTCCTGTTGTTCAGATATTCTTCGTTGTATGTTTTCGTTCACCCTAGTAATTTGTTTTTTGTTTCTGTCCAAAAATTCACAGCTTTAGTTTTTTTCGAGTTAGGACTCAAGCATTTTTGAAGGGTGTTTGACAATTTTGCGCGCGCACATTTTGAGTGTTTTTACGAACAAAAAGGTGCATTTCAAGAATGAAATACCTATGTATTATTATTTTACAATTTCGAAAAAATGTCGAACGAACGAAATTCGAAATTTTTTCGTTCGAAAGGTTTTCGAACAAACGAAAAATGAACAAAAAATTTAGAAAATCCGTACGAAAAAAATTCGAACGAACGAAATTGGAAAAACTCTCAAAATTCCGGAGGTCGAACGAACAAATTTCGAAATAAATCGAAATTTCGATTCTTCTCGAAAGTCGTTCGAAATTTTAAAATTTTTCAAATTTCGTTCGAAGTTTAGTAACTTTTCTCGATACTGCTTCAAAACTTCGAATCTTTTTTTTTGAAAACCGGACTTAACGTTTTATTAACACCGCTCCGCCAGAGTGAATATTACACACGTGTTCAATTTCTACTCTAGCATTCAGTGTGTTTCTCCCTTATTTTAAGCAGTTCGAAGTGATGTTGATCGGATCTATAATGTCGAAGTCTCCTAATCAGTGCTATATCTTGCCATGACCGATCGCTCCGCAGCTTGCTCCGCTCGGACTCATTAGAGCAAGAAAGACTTAATATTCCGAGGTCCCAAGCACAACTCGGAGAAGTCAAATTTTCGAATATTTTGTTTATTCGACTATTCGGAATAGTCAATTTTCTTGAATAATTCGTATATAAGACTATTCGAAATTTTCATTCAATTGATATACTCTATAATACCCGCACTAATTTTTTCGAAAAAGCCGCAAAAGTCACAAATTCGCGACTTTTGCGACTTTTCGTCATAACACTGCTCAAAGTCACCCGTTCGGGGAGCTAGGGGCATATTTGCAAACAGCATCGAGAGCTCTTCATTTTGAGCACAAAAGTCTCTTAACCTGGTCCCGTTTGTAGCAAGAATGGACTTGGCACACGTGAAGGGGAAAAAATCGACTTTTCCGGATAGGGCTGCAGCAATGCTTATTTGAAAGAGGATCAGAAAGTAAAGTTGTAGGTCAAGTCCCAGATGGGTTCGCCCCATTTGAGCTGAGAACGGGAAGTCGGTGATGTTTTCGTTCACTCAATTTTTCTGTTAACCCTATATTCCTTGTTTTCAGGTCAAGAAATGTGTGTGCTCAAAATGAAGAGCTCTCGATGCCCATTCCAAATATGCCCATAGCTCCCTGAACGGGTCACTTTGAGCCGAGTTATAACGAAAAGTCACGAATTCGCGACTTTTTTGGGTAAATTAGTGCGGGTATTGTACAGTCTAAGTGTCCGATCCTAGGAATGTTAATTTCTGTCCGTTAAGCGTTCAACTATATTCGAGCTCATAACGATGAATACCCTGTTGGGTATGCTGTTTACCGGTCCATCATGTGTAGTTCCCTCGGTGCCATATGGGTATGCCTGTAGGATCGCTGCCCTTATTACGTCTGTTGAAGTTTCTAGACTTATTGTTAGCTTTTTTGGTGTTACTGTAGTAATCGTTAAGAAACTTATTATCATGCAAAGCTCTTGTTTTGAGAAAGTGCCTACAGTGGGTACCGCCAGTTTCACTACGGGACCTCTATTATAGGAAGAACTGAGGCGAAAATGGGGCGAAGGTAAGGCGATACGGCACCCAATTCGCTTAGTCTCTAAAATCGCCTCACATTAATCTCCCAAATCGCCCCACTTTTTCACCAACTAGGGGGGAAATTTCACCAAAATGAGGCAAGACAAGGGCGGATCCAGCGGGAGGTGCCTCGATGTAACTAGGCCACTCTAACTTTCCTTCGAGGCGACTCCCGAGCGAGATTCAGAGATATTACCCCAGCGCGGCGCCGTTCAACTATTTCAGCAGGTCTCGCATGGAACACGCCGTCTCGCGAAGATTCCGCGGAGAGGCAGTCGTTGGCCTCGCGCTGAGGGGTGCTCCGCCCACCAATCGCGCCCCAGCCTCGCGCTAAATGCCGAAAATGCCCCAGCGCCGCGCTGTCCGAATGTCAGAGCTGTTGCCGGTCTCCGAGGACCTCGGATTAAACACATGTAAGATTTCGAAACTATTTTGAAAAATGTCCAGCATACGTAAACTTCATCTGAAAACAGTTTAGGATCACTAAATACCCTTGATCTGTATTCAAGTACTCGTAACTTCAAATAGTACGCAACATTCCAAAAAGGTGAAAAATCAAAATCTCCGAATCAGGCTGTTGAAATGCATACTTGAAAGAGCATCATAAAAGAAGATTAGTGGTCGAGTCTCAGGTCATTTGGTCCCACTTGAGCCGAGAACGGGACGGTGGTAATTTCGGGTCGTTTTCAGCCAAAATGACCAGGGTGTCGCTAAGCGGAGAAAGCCTTCACACCGGTTGTTACTGTTTTAAAGGAGTCTACACTAACAGCACTTGTAACCGTAAATGTTCCGCGCCCTAGAGAAGGCTGCTAAAGTTTCACGACGACTTCGAGGAGTCTCTCTTGCGCGAGCCAGATGCTCGATTTCGTTGATCAGTACGTCGACAATACTTGTCGATCTGTCGAATTGTTTTTTGAGAATATTCAGCGCAATGTCATATTTCTCTCCTATCACAGGTATGCTGTTTATTGATGCTGCAGCTTTCCCTTTGAGTGCTTGCTTCAGGAAGAGGAATTTCTCCTAGTCGCTCAGATCACCGTCATTGTGAATAGGAGATTCGAACACTGTCCAGAATGCATGGAATTCCTTGAAGTTCCCAGCGAATGTTGGAACTTCCAAGAGTGGTCGTCTGACTCTCGTATTTCTATCCTAGGAAGACGTGGTAGTACCTTCGATTACAGTGTTTCAACTATTATAGTTACTGCCAGCCAGCTGCCCACTGGTTGCAGCCTCCGTTAATAGCGCTTTCTGCTGTGACAGTTCTTCCTTTCTGAATTCTATATTGCCCAGCCATTCGATAACTGCAATATCCAAGTCACTGGCGTCGGATTCCAGGTGCTTGTTGAGATCAAGCATGAGTTTATCGGCTTCTTTCTGCTCCCGACACTCGATCCGTTCTATGGCATCCTTAAAGGCAGTGTTCACGATGAATATCGCACTCGAGTTCGACCCAAAAATGGGATTGTTTGGTCGTGAGGTAACTAATAGTGAAGAAACAGGGAAGAAAAACGTCCAGAATAAGTCAAAATAACGGTTTCTAAATTCAGGGCGTGGACGAGAATCATGGGCCCTGCTGGTTTCGGCAAGCGCGTACTAATCGCGAAATCTGCGCGAATCGATAATGCTAACTGCGGCAGAGTTGCTTGGCAAATTGCCATCGAAACGTGTGCGGCGCCACAAGCTTGTCCGATTGGGGGGCGGACCGGGATAGGTAGGCGCACCGGGGGAGCTTTCGAAGCCGTTTGTATTTATTTCTGACCAGTTTTCGTTGCTTTCTTCGACCCTATCCTCTACAGCACCTGCCAACTTAGTGTTTCACACCGAGACCTCGAGAACGAGATTTATCGTGAACACTGCCTTAAACACAACTATCAAAGAATTCTTTGCCTTTCGTGATCGCTCTTCCCAGTTGATTCAATTCTAGGGTGCGTTCTCTTATAAAGGCCTCCCAATCCGCTTTGTCTGTCGGGAAAGCGAATGGATTGTCCAGTTTTTTGACCTCGGCTTCTTTCGTCCTGATCATCGCACAAGCGTTTGTGATCTTTGTCTTAAAAACTTGGATTCCTGCCATTTTTTACTTTTTTCAGAGTTTGTGAAAAGTTTTTTTTTTCTTGAACTTGGGTTCTATTCCACTGCCTTTGGTAGCTGCGCAGTAGTTTAACTTGTGCCACGCGGGACTTTTTCAGCTGCTTTCTCTCAGGGGAGACTCACAATTAGAATTGTGGGTTTTTCCCAATCCTTCACGGAAGTATGTTAGTGGAAAATCTGATTTGCTTCTGTCCTCCACGGAGGAGCTGGCGCAGAAGGGCTTTTGTCTTCTCAGGGAGAAGAGCTGAGGAGTTTTTTTCAAGTCCTCCAGGGAAGGGCTGGCGAGGAAAAAACTGTTGTGCCTTCTGTCCTCCACGGGGGAACTAGCTCAGAAGGGCTTTGTCTTCTCAGGGAGAAGAGCTGCTCAACTCTACTTCTCGTTTCTCAGGAAGTCTCGCAACACTCGCTGAGAAGTGAGATGAGCGGGGAATTGGGTCTCGATCTTCAAGTTTCCTCAGGGAGGAAACGCTACTTCGCCAACGCGTAGCTAGATGCGTCACACGGAAACCAGAGATGCCCAGGGTTTCGGAGGCATCTAGCCTAATTTTGACACGAAAATTTACGTAAATTACGGAAAGTTTAGCCTCAGTTGGTGAAATTTTAGCTACAGCGCCCGCATACTCTACGTAAATTCTCGCTACAGCACCCGCATATTCTACGCTTATTCTCGTTGCAGCACTCGGTCGATAGAACCACCCAGTCTTGATCCGAAATAAGAAGGCAATCTGCGCTGCGATCGAGAGCGTCGCCGATTTGTCCCCGCGGCCTGCAGCATCCCAGCGGCCAAAACTATCCCTAGCAAGGTCTTCCAGAGAGCGACACGGGGTCACCCTCCACGACCACCCACAGAGTGTTAAATAATCACTCAGAGACATATCTGGGCGAACACTGTTCAAACGGCATCCCTGCGTTCCGCGTAGCCAGCGCGAGTTTAAGATTGCATTTCAACACAGGCCGTCGCTTAATCCGTAAATTCTCGCTACAAAATTATAGCGAGAATATATGGGCTTAGCGTCAGAGAGAGTAGAAGTAGAGAATTTAGCCTTCGTTTTTACGTAGAATACGCGCAGAATTAGCACCCTTTTAGCCTCGACACAAGAATATGCGGGTTTTAGTTATCGTAGCTAAAAGCCGTGAATTCTCGCTACATGGAATAAGGCGGCGTTTCAGGCCGCGCCCTTGGAGGCATCTAGCTACGCGTTGGCACAGTAGCTTAGAAGATGGAGGGGCGATACCACGGCCGATGCACCAATTCGGTTGCTCTGTGGTAAGTAGACGATCGTGGTGTATAGGTTTATTCAACCAGACGAACAAACTTAATATACTACAAATCCGCCTTTTATACAGATTTGGGAGGCGGTCCCACAAACAAATAGCATTCATATCTGTAATTATAGATATGTACAAAGGGTGCACCGCGCCTCGAGCACCGTCGCGTCTATTACCTATTGCGGCGCGTTAGAGGAACACCCGTAAATCTGAAATCACCAGACACCACCTCTGAATACGATGCCTACCGGCAGGGTTGTCAATGATGTCTGGGCTATGGATGAACTATACAACTTTATATGACCGGTCTGATTCTGAGCAGAATGCATTACAATACCTTTTGTACTATTCTATATATTTTGCCTTAGATATACATCCCCGAGGTTGTGTATCCACAACAGATAGTCCGATTTTGAAAATTAGTTTCGAGCTGTCATTTACTGTGACTATCACTTTGTAGAAATATTCATCGGCCTACCACAATGCTAGGCGCTATTCATGGTGACGCGTGGCGCGTCACTATGAGTAGCGCGTGACGTGCGGGCGTGGCCCTGATGTATTAATAGCCGGACACCTCGCCAGCGCGTCACGCGCGTTGAGCACAAGATGCTTGGCTTCAGGCGAGACTTGAGCACCACTATTCCCTTCCGGGAAAGCGCCTCATCGCACCCAAGCACCGAGGCTCTAGCGCCGCTCTCAAGACCTAAAACCACGCCACGGCGCGGTCTAGACATACTTGCTGCCGCGGAGCTTGCAGGACTTCAGGTGGGGGGGGGAGACAAGGTTGAACACTTGAGCTTGAAACCCTTACGCCCTTTCGCCGCCGCGCAAAATGCCGCTTTTGAGCCACAATGAAGCCAATGTTTTGGATTACTTGAAAATTAGCCGCAAGTTGGCAATTAGCTTCTTCCCATATGAGAATGCTGGCAAAATCGATTCGCGATCGAAACTGGTTACGAGACAGTGAAGCGCGGCAAACGCCGCTATAGCGGTAATAACGATCGAGAACGTTCTCTCCGCCACCACCGCGTTTGCCGCGTACTACCATTTTTTAAAGGAACGGCATTTGACGCCGCAGCAAAGGTAAGACGAAGGCGTTAGGCTAATGGTATAGTTTTGCGACACGAGGTCGCGCAGTGACAGCGACAGTGGCAACGACAGGCATAGAAACATTTGCAGTATGTCAGCCCTCCACGATACGTCGGTGCGACGGAGACGCAACAACTGTTCCTACAACGGTCAGTGCCATTGCTCCGATGCTGGTTCCGCCACGTTTTGTGCTAAATGCCATGTCGCCCATGGCAGCGACAAAGTATACCATTGACTTTAGGCGACGTTTATACTCCCGCCACCGAGAGGCGCGGCGTAGTGCGATCCTCTACATAAGGAATCATTTATACTTCCGCCGCCGAGCGGCGCGGCGAACTGCAATCCTACAATATTGATGGTGCCGCGCCGCGTGATCAATATTACAGAAATACACTTTGCCGCGCCTCTCGGCGGCGGAAGTATAAACGACTCTAATATCGATCGTGCCGCGCCGCGGAGGGCTGCGCGTAACTGAATTTTGTAATTTCGTAAATCGTAAATCGTGAGTTTACCAATTCCTCGTGATTTGCTAATCGTATTTTACAAGACCTGAGCGAAACCAAACCTTTCCAGCCGCGAAGACCACTCCAAGCTAATGTTTCTAGAGTAGTCATTGTAGATTAGTGAGCTCAATCGCTACTACCTTCCGTATTTCAAGTAACTGTTTCTCTGGAAGGGGAGGGTTTTGGAAGCTAAAACCTTGGTTCTGTTCATATCTGCCTGACAGCTACATTATAAATGCGAAATAAGTGAGGAAAACTATTTGCATTGGCTGGTCGTTCAAGTCAGCCTTTCCGACCGATGGAGCGACTTGTACGGTGACGTAATATTTCACACGATCTAAGGGTGTGAGAAACCCAAATCGGTCGTGGGGTGAATAGGCCAATATGGTGCTCTGATAGAGTGTGCTTTCAAAGGTTGATCAGAAAAAAAAAGAACTTATAATGAAATCATGATTGTGCACTTCGATTATTCGAAATTCAAAAATTCCAATATGCTCTTAAAAATATTCGAATTTCGAATATTATTCGAAAGTCTGCTCTTGAAATATTCGAATTTCGAATACTATTCGATAGTCTATTTTTGAAATATTCGAATTTCGAATATTCTTCGGAACCGCTTTTTACGAATTATTCGAATTTCGAATATTATTCGGAAGCCCGCTTTCGAAATATTCGAATTTCAAATATTATTCGAAAACCAAAGATTTCGAATTTCGAATGATTCGAGATTCGGAAAATCATTCGAATATTTTTCGAATAATACAATTCGGTCCGAAGTATAGTATATTGACAATGTCTGCGTTTGTGTGTGGGGGTAGGGGGAGGGGGACTCAGCGCTTTTCAACGTTTCCGATGTTTTCTCTTGAGAATTCAAAATTTCCCATGTGCTCCCCGTTTTTACAGAACTTAGCGCGGGTATTGGACCAATTAGGATGTTCCGAAAGGGTTCTAAACAAATCTTTGAGATTTGACCTAAAATTTCCCAGCTTGGTGATTTGCCATGCTGATCACGAATGTGAGGTTTATTTGTACTCGCCACTATAACACCGTTGTTAAAGGCAGTAATCGCGATGATTTTCTTCCTCAAGTTTTTCACATAAAACAATGCGTTGGCCTCCAAGTGTTACTAAAATTACGAAGAATCGGCGAGAAACGCATTGAAACGTCTCATTTCAGTGACATTATTCTATACTAGTTGTCCGCTTGGATGAACAGATTCATGAAGGTTGTTATCGGTGGAAAATTGGTTCGATCGAAAATAGAAGAATATTCTGTGCAAAGCAGGATTAGTTAGGGCCCTGAGGAAAGAACGGAGCAATAGAGAGTAGAGAATGGCAGAGGACGGGTCTACAAAAGACTTCATCGTCACAACAAACGCTTCCTGTGATACTTAAAGGCACTGTTCGCGATAGAAATCGCTTTTCTGTTTTTTTTTTTTGCCTATCTTGAAAACGGTCCCATTCTGATTCCAATGATGCTTCTGGAATCGTACAAGACCTTCTGGGAATGGAGTTATGGTCCCTCAAAAATTGAGCTAGGAAAAACGGTGGACGAGTTGTTCGGGGCTTGTAACTTCCGTCTTTTGCAGCCGATGTATGCGACCTGGGTAAAGAGAGAAGAAGGGAATGAAGGGAAGAACGGGGCTAATGATTGAAAATCATGGCTCATCTCACGATCTCGAGCATTCATTTGTTCACGTCGGTGGGCGTGGAAAGTGCATCTGGGGGTGACGAGCTGACGGGTGTCCAACTTTGCGGCCGTAGGGGACCGTTCCGAGCTCATTTTTCTTAGTTTTTTCAACGTTAGGGTTGCGCTAGGCCCCGTGGCTGCCGATCTCCACCAGAAAATCAGACATGGTTTTTATCGTGGACACTGCCTTTAAGCGTGGTCGTAGAAGCGTTGAAGATGAACCACGTAGTGGACGACCAAAAGCTGCAACAACGCCAGAAATCATTGAGCAAGTACATAATATTGTTAGTGAAGATCCAAGTTTGACTAAGCGGTAAATTGCTGATACCATAGGCATCTCAGACGAGCGACTACTCCATATTTTACTTGAAGGCACTGTTCGCGATAAACTTCATCTTCGAATTTTTCATGAAAAACGCTTCTCGTGGCTCTCAGAAGCAGAACAGCGTCGAAAAAACGGGAAGAAAAGCTACCCAGGAGCCGCAAAACAGCCTAGAAAAGTGGGCGAACCCCGCCATTGTGGTCAAGCCCCGCCTCTTCCCGCCCCTCGACGTGAACAAAGGAACACTCGAAATCCTGAGTAGAGTGATTGTTTCCGATCAAAAGCCCCGTTCTTCCCTTCATTCCCTTCTTCTCTCTTTACCCAGGTCGCATACATCGGCTGCAAAAGACGGAAGTTACAAGCCTCGAACAACTCGTCCACCGTTTTTCCTAGCTCAATTTTTGAGGGACCATAACTCCATTCCCAGAAGGTCTTGTACGATTCCAGAAGCGTCATTGGAATCAGAATGGGACCGTTTTCAAGATAGGCAAAAAACAGAAAAGCGATTTCTATCGCGAACAGTGCCTTTAAGTATCACAGGAAGCGTTTGTTGTGACGATGAAGTCTTTTGTAGACCCGTCCTCTGCCATTCTCTACTCTCTATTGCTCCGTTCTTTCCTTAGGGCCCTAACTAATCCTGCTTTGCACAGAATATTCTTCTATTTTCGATCGAACCAATTTTCCACCGATAACAAGCTTCATGAATCTGTTCATCCAAGCGGACAACTAGTATAGAATAATGTCACTGAAATGAGACGTTTCAATGCGTTTCTCGCCGATTCTTCGTAATTTTAGTAACACTTGGAGGCCAACGCATTGTTTTATGTGAAAAACTCGGGGAAGAAAATCATCGCGATTACTGCCTTTAACAACGGTGTTATAGTGGCGAGTACAAATAAACCTCACATTCGTGATCAGCATGGCAAATCACCAAGCTGGGAAATTTTAGGTCAAATCTCAAAGATTTGTTTAGAACCCTTTCGGAACATCCTAATTGGTCCAATACCCGCGCTAAGTTCTGTAAAAACGGGGAGCACATGGGAAATTTTGAATTCTCAAGAGAAAACATCGGAAACGTTGAAAAGCGCTGAGTCCCCCTCCCCCTACCCCCACACACAAACGCAGACATTGTCAATATACTATACTTCGGACCGAATTATATTATTCGAAAAATATTGGAATGATTTTTCAAATCTCGAATCATTCAAAATTCGAAAGTTTTGGTTTTCGAATAATATTTGAAATTCGAATATTTCGAAAGCGGGCTTCCGAATAATATTCGAAATTCGAATAATTCGTAAAAAGCGGTTCCGAAGAATATTCGAAATTCGAATATTTCAAAAATAGACTATCGAATAGTATTCGAAATTCGAATATTTCAAGAGCAGACTTTCGAATAATATTCGAAATTCGAATATTTTAAAGAGCATATTCAAATTTTTGAATTTCGAATAATCGAAATGCACAATCATCATTCCATTAGAAGATTTTTTCTGATCAACCTTTGAAAGCACACTCTATCAAAGCACCATATTGGCCTATTCATTCTAGGACCGATTTGGGGTTCTCACACGCATGGATCGTGAGAAATATTACGTCACCGTACAAGTCGCTCCATCGGTGGGATAGGCTGACTTGAACGGCCAGCCAATGCAAATAGTTTTCCTCACTTTTTCGCATTTATTATGTAGCTGTCAGGGAGATATGGACAGTACCAGGATTTTAGCTTCCAAAACCCTCCCCTTCCAGAGAAACAGTTACTTGAAATGCGGACGAGAGCGATTGAGCTCACTAATCTACAATGACTACTCTAGAAACATTAGCTTGGAGTGGTCTTCGCGGCTGGAATGGTTTGGTTTCGCTCAGGCCTTGTGAATTACGATTAGCAAATCACGAGGAATTGGTAAACTCACGATTTACGATTTACGAAATTACAAAATTCAGTTACGCGCAGCCCTCCGCGGCGCGGCACGATCGATATTAGAGTCGTTTATACTTCCGCCGCCGAGAGGCGCGGCAAAGTGTATTTCTGTAATATTGATCACGCGGCGCGGCACCATCGATATTGTAGGATTGCAGTTCGCCGCGCCGCTCGGCGGCGGAAGTATAAATGATCCCCTATGTAGAGGATCGCACTACGCCGCGCCTCTCGGCGGCGGGAGTATAAACGTCGCCTAAAGTCAATGGTATACTTTGTCGCTGCCATGAGCGACATGGCATTTAGCACAAAACGTGGCGGAACCAGCATCGGAGCAATGGCACTGACCGTTGTAGGAACAGTTGTTGCGTCTCCGTCGCAGCGACGTATCGTGGAGGGCTGACACCCGTTCAGTCTTTCACTAGTTATGATTACCGTGTTAGTGAGGAATGACGTCAAGCACCTGTTTCGAACTGAAGAATGTGTGATCGTTGCTATAATATAGACAGCGCATATCTACTAGAGTGTCGCCCGAATATTCGTTTATTCGAAAGAAGTGGAATGTTCGTTTATTTGAATATTCGAATATTCAAAGAAGTGAAACATTCGGTTTATTCGGATATCTGAGTATTCAGCACGAATAATTTGAATATTCGACAAGATCGCACTCCATTTTGCCCTGATTTTACATTTCAAACATCATAACGTAATGACTCTTAGTTTCTCACAATTTTTCAGTACCTCATGAATTTATAGTTATAGCAAGTATGTAATATATATTAAACTGCTCGTACGATTTTATCAAAACGCTAGAAATGCCCATTTTACCTTTAGTTCTAGAGAAAATTTTAAATTTCGAGCGACGCATAAGTATAGCAACACCTGAGAAACATGAAAGTGTCTCGCAAAAACGGCCACATTGTATCGTTTTCATGCGTATTTTTATGGAACTGGTTCAAGGTGATGCTACTCGTCCCTTTTTCCCGGTGGACTTCACCTGAATTCTCAGGCTGACAAAAGATTTGAGTTGTCAAGAGGGTGCAGTTTATGAGATGACAACTTACCAACCTGTTGTCGACGCCCCAGTTTTCCTGAGGGGATTAAATGGGATAGTACGCAATAGTGATGCCCAAAAATTCGTTTAATCGAATATTCGAATTCATATTCAAAGAAGTGGATTATTCGGGTTAATCGAATAATCGAATATTCAAAGAAGTAGAATATTCGTTTATTCGAATAATCGAATATTCAAAGAAGTAGATTATTCGAATTATTCGTTTATTCGAATATTCAAAAAAATATTCGTTCCAACACTCTAATATCTACCCAGTAAGCCCTTGTGGGCGCAAGCGAGGCTGTCAGGCGTACAAATTTTACTCTCTTTCTCTTGCTTCTCCTCCCCTGTCCCTGCTCCTCCCCTCTTATTCACTTGTATTTCATTTCATTTCGAGTCTTATTCCACGACGATTTTGTGTCAGTTTTCACAATGCATTCATACATGGGTTAGAATTCGTAACCCTTCTTACTGCTCATTGTTTGTTGACTTCGTTCAGATAGCGGCGTATACAACTAAAGGTAAAATGGACATTTCTAGCGTTTTGATAAAATCCTACGAGCAGTTTATTATATATTACATACTTGCTATAACTATAAATTTATGAGGTACTGAAAAATTGTGAGAAACTAAGAGTCATTACGTTAAGATGTTTGAAATGTAAAATCGGGGCAAAATGAAGTGCGATCTTGCCGAATATTCAAATTATTCATGCTGAATACTCATATATTCGAATAAACCGAATGTTTCACTTCTTTGAATATTCGAATATTCAAATAAACGAACATTCCACTTCTTTGAATATTCGAATATTATTCGAATAAACGAATATTCGGGCAACACTCTAGTAGATATGCGCTGTCTATATTATAGCGACGATCACACATTCTTCAGTTCGAAACAGGTGCTTGACGTCATTCCTCACTAACACGGTAATCATAACTAGTGAAAGACTGAACGGGAAAATGTAATACTATATCTGAGAATGTACAAGTGTGTCATTACAAACAAGCCTGTGTATCTCGCCTCTCGTCCTTTTTCTCAAAGAGGCAAACGTGATTGAGATAACTACGAAAAATCGAATTTCGAATTTTCGAATACATTGAAAATATTTTTTTTCGAATTTCAAATTTTCGAATATATTCGAAAATCCAATTTATCGAATTCCAAACTTTCGAATGAATTCGATAATCATTTCTTTCGTATTTCAAATTTTCGAATATATTCGAAAATCAAATTTTTCGAGTTTCAAATTTTCGAATAACCTCAAAACGGTATTTTTCGAATTTCGGATTTTCGAATATATTCGAAAAACGGATTTTTCGAATTTAAAATTTTCGAGTATATTCGAAGATCAAAATTTTCGAATCTGAATCTCGTAGACGTGATTGAGATAACAAGGGAAATATAATGGTATGGCCCAGATTGCAACGCCTACGCATTTTGAAGTATCAAAAACGACCCACAACGCCGCTACATGAGTTAGAAGTTGGTCCCGCCCTGTATTTTCACGCCCGTGTATTTGCCCTTTTCCTGCAACGCAAGGTTGCTGGATCATATTCACCGTCGGTACTGTTGATAGGTTGCCTAACAAGTGAACCACTCACGTCGCTGACGGCGACGATGACCCAGCAACCCTGCTTTGGAGCAAAGGGCAAATACAGGGGATGTGAAAATACAGGACGGGGCTAACTTCTAACTTATGTAGTGGCATTGTGGGTCATTTTTACTACTTCAAAATGCGTAGGCATTATGTTGTAAGCCATACGGTTCGATTCACATTGTTATCCCAACCACGTTCACGAGCGTGTATGCTGCCTTTAAACCATCGGATTCCTTCTAAATGAAGCAAAAAACGGATATCCAAGTAGTGTCAGCGCCCCTGATAAGCACAGATCGGAGTATACAATACCCGCACTAATTTTCTCAAAAAAAAACCGCAAAAGTCGCGAAATCGCGACTTTTGCGACTTTTCGTCATAACTCCGCTCAAAGTGCGTTGGACAAAACATTTTCCCCCGTTGAGCCCTGCACTTGTCATACTTACCTTGTTAGTGAGAACTGAAGACGTACATCTAATTCGCACTGTATGAGTGCCCGCCGGTATATTACAGGTTGCGCGCCACCACCTAGTAAAGTACGCGCTGCAACCCAACAAGCTTGCGCGCCACCACCTATGAAGCTTGCGAGCCACGAAGTAACAAGCCCGTTGAAGCAATCAGCGAGCTTGCGACGAAGTAGCGCGCAACGTGTTTAAAATCTTCTGAGACATATGTAGGTGCACCGAGTCCCCGACAACGTTTAATAGAAAACGCAAAGTATGACTGGGATCCATGCCGACTGTATCGAATCAGCTATGAGCATCTCATAGGGACCATAGGCAAAATTTCAGTCTAATGCTCATGAACAAATTTGCCTCATACCTAACGTAATTCTTCTAAAGATATAAAGAAACGAAAACGATTTTTCTTGTCAAACTAAAATTTAAAAAGAGATCAAAACACAAAGCAATCTCAGAAAGATAATGGGAAATGAACGCGTCAGGTAAAGGATGCATGTGTGTGGGACGTAATATTGCGCCATGCCCATTTGCATGCGACCGACCACCCTCATCACGTACTCGAGCACTCTCCTATGCGGCGGCGCCGTCGCACCCGCGACGAAACATGCATTAGGCTTGGTGGGATTCATATAGAAGCGGATACACATCAGCGACGGATACATACTCCTTAATTATGGATTAGGTGTGGTTACAGTTACAATGGATGATTTCGGGTCCAATGATGTCATCAACGCGTCGTGCTGGAGGGGTGATGCCGTCCTTAGTTAAGGGGTGATGTAGAGACCTGATGACGTAACTTGAGGCTCGCTCACAAGAGGTGATCATGTTTCCGAGAGCGGTGCTCTCAGTGTGGTAGGTGTCCTCATTCACGAGCGGAATCAGATACGGCATGACAAAAGAGATTTTTCCGAGGCAGGTCCAGTATCAATAGCTTCATTAATTCATTAAAAACCCTATTAATGTATGTAATGAAGGTTTCTACGCTCAAAGAGGTCGCCGAGAAAGTCAGAGTTTCAAACATAATGCATGGTCCGTCTTCCCGTGTAACATAAGGTCACAATAGAGATGGAGAAGGCGGTAGTGAGAAAAAAAAAACAAAATAGATCAGCATTACTAAGCAGCGTCCACTCCTTGGGAGAGCGTGCGCGCGCTCTCGCGGCCCTCTACTCAGACTCTCGCAGTTGTGTTCCACCAGACCGCTAATGTTTCTGCTTACCTCGGGGAAAACGCCAGGTGTTCCTGGTGAAACAGAAGGTGTTCCGGAGAAAACCAGGCGTTAAAGAAAGCGCCGAAGAGCGATGTCACGGGATGAACGGCCGACGTTTCGAGGGAACGAACTCGGCCTTTATACGGCAGCAGACTGGCGGAAAGGAAAAGAAAGCAGGATTCTGGATAGAAGAATACGTGATGTCGTTGAGCTGATCGTAAATCAATGTGGTTTCGTGAGGAACTGCGGCACCGTCGACGCTATTCATGCGACCCGACTTCTTGTGGAAAAGCATCGTGAAAAAGGGAGAAGCTGTACACCTCGCCCTTCTTGCTCTTGGGAAAGTGTTCGACAGAGTCCCTCACGAAGCTATATGGTATGCTTTGCGTAGCCGAGATGTGCCCGAAGATTTGATCGATTGGGTGAAGCTTTTGTACGTGGACACGTCAAGTTGCATACGATCCGCGGCAGGAACATCAAGGCCTTTTCGAATCACTGCTGGAGTTCATCAAGGCTCCGCCTTCTCCCCTCTGCTCTTCATCATCGTCATGGATGTCATCACGCGAGATCTGGAGCGTTCAGCACCTTGGACATCGTTGTATGCTGACGACGTGATGCTCGCCTCAGACAGCAAAGAAAATCTCCAAGCGCAAGTTCAAGCTTGGCGCGACAGACCGTCAGAATTCGGCTTACGACTCAATAAGAAGAAAACCGAATACATGACAAATGCGAGTTGTGACGATTCCATCCAAGTCGACAACACAATCTTGCCAAAAGCGCATACGTCTCGATATCTTGGATCAACGCTTAGCGATGATGGGACGCTGACAGCTGAAGTTGACGCACGCATCAATGCTGCTTGGTTGAAGTAGCGTACCGCGAGTGGAGTGCTCTGTGATAAAAAGGTTAGCTACAGGCTCAAGTCAAAGATTTATCGTTCGGTTGTGAGGGCCGGCGCACTATATGGCACAGAGTGCTATCCAATGACAAAGGAAGCAGAAAGACGGCTTAGCGTGATGGAAGCGAAGTTGCGCAGGTTTAGTGGTGGATTGACCCGATTGGACCGAGTTCAGAATGAAGATGTGCGTGGAAGATTCGGTGTCGCGCCCATTTCGGACGATCTTCGCGAACATCGCCTAAGATGGTATGGGCACGTTCTGCGAGCTGGAGAACACTCGATAGCGAAAGCGGCTATGCAGCACCAAGTGACGGGCCAGCAACCAAGAGGAAGACCTAAGCAGAGAAGGCTGGATGTTTTGCACAACGATATAAAAATTGCAGGCCTCCATCCTGACATGCGAGTGACACGGTCAAATGGCGGCAACGTTCGAGAAAAGCGGACCCTGCTACAATGCGGAACAAATGCTGAAGAAGAAGAAGAATTCTGGCGGAAAGCAACTATAAGTGTCTGAGTATACACCGAGAGAGGAGTTGTCTCTCCTTTTGCGGCTTTAATTCATCTCGGGATCACCGCTTGAATTGAGTAGCGTGACGTTTCGAGCTGCAGAAACGGGACAACTCTCTCTGTGTGTAGGGAGCCCCTATCCTACGCACTCGCGATGTACGGACGCTGTATAACAGGATAAGTGTCCACTTGCACCGTATATCAAAAGCGCAGCACACCCTCAGATATGAATTTCGTAGTTTTTATTTGATTGTATTGTAGACCCTTCCAGTCTAACATGTGCCGAGTGCGAGATCTCAATTCTTCCAAAGAAGCGAGGTATAAGCGACCACCACAGGCCCGACCTTCTTCGCTCACCACCACGGGCCACACCCCCTAACAGATTTCCGAACTCGATAGCGGCTAGATGGATGGATGAATTCTCAACTAGTCGTCGTTCTTCAGTCCATTGCCGTATTGTCTCCTTATCCTGGCCCGCTCTCGAGCAACGATTGCGAATGAGGAGAAATACAGGCCTGAGACAACTTGTCCACCAATTTTTCACCCTCAAAATATAGGCATTTTTGAGGAGCCATAACTCTGTTTATAGGGGGTCTGGCGATTTGGAGGATACTGTGCTTCTCTGGGCCGAATTCCGGTCCGCAATTGCGTCTCGACACGCTTTGCGGCCGCGCGCTTTCGAGTCGGAAGTTTCCAGCGCCGCAGCAGCCGATATGTTGAATCCAGGTGCGTTTCGGAAGGTGGAAACTAAAAAAACTGAAGAAAACTATATAAAAAAGCCGTGTCGAGACGCAATTGCGGATCGGAATCGGTCCAGAGAAGCACAGTACCACTGTGATCAGCATGTGGCCCTCTCCAAGATCAGCAGAAAACTGAAAAATAATTCTCTGGGTGTTCGGTGCCTTCAACCTGAGATTAAACATAGACAATTTATTTGTGAAAGTCGAAAAATACGGCCTCCGCATAATCGGGGTGCATATTGTTCCAACTAGATCCTCAAATAGACAAAACATTTCATTTAGCAGCAAAATTTCTCACACTATTCTATCCATCCAATCTGGAGAAGTTTTCCGTCAAAGCCGACGAAAACTCACGGGACTCGAGCTCTTCTGAAAACAATAAATTCAACAGCACTTTCTACAGTGAATCTAAGTGAGAAAGTGCGCTACAAAGCCACGCCGCAACGCAGTCACCCGCATAGCGTATGTAGGTAATTTCTGCAAACAATCCAAGTGGCGCCTCATTATATCAATTTGAATTTTAACTCAGTTTTCGGTACGGATTTCACTCTCAGAACGTCAGTTCACCTTGTATCCGTCAAATGTTTCCGTGTTTTCTTTTTCATTCGCATAGCCAACTTCGCCCTTATCCTCATTCCTCATTTCATTTCTATCCTGTCCTACCTGAGTTCGTCATTCCCCGCAATTCGCCAGCCATGTGGCGGCAATCAATAATCGCTCCTCCGTTTTTTTTTCTCGCCAGCCTTTCATTTCGGACTTGTGTCCAGCCGTGGTCTGATAATCATCGTCGCAACTGTCATCGTGTTTACATTTCGTTCGTTGTTTATTCTGTTGCATACTTGGGATTCGCTTTTTTACTAATATTGTATTTTATTATGTAGGGCCATAGGCGATCATGAAGGTCCCTGAGGAAATTTTCACGAAAGTTTTCGCGTGAGTTTTGTCCTACCATTCTTTTTTTTTGTATTCCATTCACAGCACGTTCAAAGCAATCATTGTTCCCTCCAAAAAACCGCTATCCTGTGCTTTATCGAACTTCAGTCGGTTTGGAAAACTATCAAATTCAGCATCGTTATACCAAATGAACGCAAGTGTCGTGCAATATTTCGTTCATTCACTTAAGTCTGCGAACGAGCAATGTTTCCAGAACAAACAACAGTCGGGGTACAGCAGAGTTGTGCCATAATTCACTGGGAGGCTGTGAGGGGAATCGGAAGAAAACCATAAAAATGTTGGGCCAAGAATCGAAAAGTTCAGTGGTAATTTGCAGATTTCCGATTTTTGGCGGGTAGCGGACGTTTAGTCCGAAACGGGGTAGAGACGCAGATTGGAGGCGATGAAGTTTTATAGAGGGTATATGTCAAAGAAATAAACAGGTTTTCAGTGAAATATGAGCTTGTGAATTCATCACACTAATTAATGGCTGGATACAAAAAAAAGGTGCTTAAGCTTTATCCAGACCAGACTTGGCACAAACATTTGCTACATAGTTGAAAGAGCGTGATCCCCTCTGATTACGCTCCGAATTTCATCCTCCGAAACCCATTCAGACACGAGATAGAGGACTCGGCTTCGATCGCGCAAGGTGCTTAATTTTTGCAAAACGTTAGACCTCACTTTTTCTAAAGTAAGGGTCGCGAATTTTGCAAGGCGTGAGTCAGGAGAATACGATATTCGAGTCGAGCGCTGTCGCTCTACCCTGTATGCTGTCTTTAAAGGCATCATGGGAACGCCGAAGACCGCTACACTGCCTGGTCTCAAACTTTTCTCATGTGTGGTCCCGCTGGGAGTGGTCATTTTTTGAAGCTAGGTGTCATGAGAGTAGGATATTTGAGTCCAGCGTAGTCGATTTATCTTCTGTACTCACTTTCACCGTTTAGCATGGATGCTTAACACCGCTACATAGACAGCGGAAGAAGATCGAAAAAACGATCAAGTTTACAAACCTAGACAAGGCTTTTAAAACAGCTGTGACATTAGTTCTAAATGAGTTGTATGGAGTTTGAGTAGTTTTAAGCAACCAGGTTCGTGACCCTACAGAAGGAGATCGTAGCCGCCCCAGACGATGCCTTACATCAAAATTTACTAGGTGTGGACTTTAGATGTTTTGAGCCTAGAAGTCCACACCTAGCTAGCTGATCTAGGTGTGGACTTTCAGGCTCAAAACAGTAGAAGTCCGCACCTAGTAAATTTTGTTATAAGGCATCCTCTGGAGGCGGTTAAGATCTCATTCTGTAGGGCTACTAATATAGTTCCTCAATTCTACTCAAATCCCTATTAAAGGCAGTGTTCACAATAAGTTCCGCTCCTGAGTTCACAGTGTGAAACACTAAGCTGGCGAACGCTGGAGGGAATAGGGTCGAACAATACGGCGAAAACGGGCCAGAATTCGATAAAAACGGCTTTGAATGTCCTCCCACTGCGCTTACTTGTCCCGGTCCGCCTCCGCGATGTGAACAAATGATTACTCAGATCACAGGAACAATCAAGTCAAGGAAGTGCTGATGAGTGAACTGATCGCTTGTTTGCTCAAAAATCAACGTCAACAAGGGAGGATCTATTTTGGCTCAAAAACGCGGCTTTCACGTCCTTTTTAAGCATGACTTGCTATATAGGGCACCAGACCTTTCGTAAACCGTGGCGATATCGAAAGTGAAATCTATCGTGAACACTGCCTTCAACTTATTTAGAACTAAAGTTACAGCTGTTTCAAATTAAACCCTAGTTTAGGTTTGTGACTTGGACGTTTTTTCGATCTTCTCACGCTATGTAGCGGTGTTTAGCCTCCATCTTAGACGATGAAAGTGAGTCATCTGAGTAAAACGACCACGCTGGACCCAAACATTTCACTTTCGTCATTCCTAGTTTTCAAAACTGCCCACTTCGGCGGGACAACACTTGAGAAAAGTGTGAGCCCTCGCAGTGTAGCGGTCTTCGGCGTTCCAATGATGTCGTGAAAGTTTGTATAAGAGGTAAATCGACCGCGCTTGACTCGAATATCGTATTTTCCTGACCCATGCATTGCAAAAATGTGGACTTTCAGAGGGATCACACCTGCAGGAAGTGCCAAACAGTTTAGTGCCTTTCAGCGTCCATCTTAGACGGTGCAAGTTTGTAGATACTGTAAATCTACACACCCTCGACTCGATTATCCCTTCTTTAAATCCTATTTCTTTCGGAATAAGTTGTTCCTCTCCGTTCAATTTTAAAACAAAAAAGAGAGACAAATAACGCTCCTGGGAGGGGTGTCTGAGAAAATCGCAAGGTTCAATGAAAAATCGATATTCTGGTGGCTCGCTAGTGATAGTAACAGCGGCACGTTTGCAGCTTGATAGAAAACGATTCCAGCAATGATTTCCTTCTCACAAGCGAAGTATACAAAGCGTGTCGGATCTGCGGAAACGAATTGTATTGTCAGTACCTCTGAACATCTTGAGTAAAACTTTGCAGCACCCCGCTCGAGCAGCTGGTTTCAAAAGGTTTTGAGCGTTTTTAAAGTTCCACGAAAAGGTGAAGGTACCCATCAGAGGTTTTTTTGGGTGTTCTGAAAAAAATTCGGATTATGCTCAAAACTTGTTTGTAGGGTTGCTCTAGGGTGCTGAAAACGAAAAAGTCGAAAACGCTGTCAGTCTGCACAAAGTTTGGTAGTGCTCAGAGTGATTGTTTTGGGCGCTGAACACGATTATGAGGTCCGTTTCCAGATTTTTGACAGTTTGCTGGGCGTTCCGGAACGTACAAAAAGCACAAAAAATACCGTTATAAGCTTATAGCTTTTCAGAACCAGCGGCTCGGGACGGGTTTCTGCGCAGTTTTAGTCTACAGCAATGGAAGTAGGACCTGGTGAGGTTGCGTACTCGTCATAACATACGGTAGTCTGTTTGTGCTATCACTCATTTTGTTGAAACAGCTGCGATAGATTGGTGAATCTGTGTTTTCACCGATACGACTACATCTGTGGAAGCAATGAAAACAGGTGAAAATGTGAGAGTGGAAACAAAAACTCACCGACCAATCTCAGTTATTTCGAAAAAATGAGTGATAACACAATAAGACTACACAGTATGTTAGGAAGAGTCCGCAACCTCAACAGGTCCTACTTCAATTGCTGTAGACTATATATTATGTAAACAGGCTATATAAGATGCAATATAGAAAGGCTCCTTGAGGGTCATAGCAATATCTGTCAACGCGTAGCTAGATGCCTCCGAGGACGCGGCCTGTAACGCCGCCCCATTCCATGTAACGAGAATTCACGGGTTTTAGCTACGATAGCTAAAACCCGCATATTCTCGTGTCGACGGTACAAGGGTGCAAATTCTACGCCTATTCTACGCAAAAACGTAGGCTGAATTCGATGCATTCATTGATCGCTCAGTTGTTAAACCCGTCTATTCTCGCTATAATTTTGTAGCGAGATTTTACGGATTTAGCGACAGCCTGTGTTGAAGTGCAATCTCAAACCCGCGCTAGCTACGCGTAATGCAGGGATGCCGTTCAAACAGTGTTGGCCCAGTTAGCTCACGGAGTGATTACTCGACACTCTGTGGTAGTCGTGGAGGGTAACACAGTGTCGCTCTCTGGAAGACCTTGCCAAGGGTAATTATGATTGCTGGGATGCTGCAGGCCGTGGGGAAGAAACGCGATGCGGTCGATTGAAGCTGGGATCGCCTTTCTAGTACGGATCAGGACTGGGTGGATCGATCGACCGAGTGCTGTAACGAGAATTTGCTTAGAATATGCGGGTGCCGTAGCGAGAATTTACGTGTAGAATATGCGGGCGCTGTAGCTAAAATTTCACCCACTGAGGCTAAACTTTCCGTAATTTACGTGAATTCTCTGGTCAAAATTAGACTAGATGCCTCCGAAACCTTGGGCATCTCCGGTTTCCATGTGAGGCATCTAGCTACGCGCTGGCAGAGATATTTCGTGGTCTCAACACACTTTGGGATGATTCCTGATGTAATCAGTGCATAACGGGGCTTGCTGAAGATTCACGGATTTTATTTAAACTATGATGCGCCTACGCGTGAGACGCTTAAAACGCTTATGACTGCATCCGAAGCAGGGTCGAGCAGGCCATTGTGGCGATTTTCGTAGCGGCTACGACCCCCACCCCAAAATTTCATTATTTTTCCAAAAAAAAAAACTCCCAAAATTTTACGACCCCCTCGGGCCCCTGGAACCAAATTTTTTAAAGCTTTTTTTACTGTCAAATTTTTATAGAGAAGCGAAAATTGCTGTAATATTGTGAGGGTCCAGTTCGGTCGCGGCTGGCGTGTGGACGCGAAAGGGTCATGTATTGAAAAATTTACGACCCCCCTTAATTCTCATTTTTTCCAAAAATTTCTAAAAATTTTATGACCCCCCCCCGTTGTGGCCGGTCACAACGCTGCTCAACCCTGATTTGAAGGAATGCGCCCCACTCATGGAGGGCATATTCAAATTTTATTACCAAAATTGGTTCAATAAGTATATGTATATGCCATTCTTCTTCTTTGCAGCCACATTGAGGGTTTTGTCATAGGCGGAGAAACTGGGCGACCAGTAGTAGATTCGTCCATTCGTCCACAGATCCATTGTGGTCAGCGTGGTAGGTCTCTTCGGACAATTAAATAAATGTGTGGTGTTATGGCCGACGGTACCGCAGTCCGCACAAACATCAGATTTGCTGCTGTCAATCTTTCTGACGTAGGCCAGAAGCAGTGTCCGCAGCAATGCGAGTGTGCATCTAGTCCTTCTTCCGAGTTGAGACTCGGATGAGCAGACTGGGGGAGGTTGAATCCAACTTCGGTCGCCCGTTTCTTAAACCTATGACAAAAACCAATCTGCGGCTGCAAAGAAGAAGAAAGGGGCGGTACTTCTCCTAGTATAGGATTCACCCCGCCTACTCAAGATGACACCGTACGAACTTGGTGTGCTCCTCGCGCAGAAGACGGAGTCGTTGTTGCTGTGAGTCGTGCAAGTCTCTGCAAGTTGACTTTGCTTGGAGCATCGGCAAATGACTGCCTTCTAGCTCTTTCTCTCTAAAGGGTTACGCACTCTCCATGACGGATGGTTTGCTTGTTTCATAATGTTGATACGGAATTGTTAGGCCTGCAGCTGACAGTGCTCCTTCACTGGTAGTAAACGTGTTTCGGCATGCAAGTGCTCGACTGTGGAACTCCTTGCACATCCGGTGGAAATGCGGAGAGCAGCATTTTGTATGCGTTGCATCTTGGTCGAAGAGGATTCTGAAACTAGATGCTGCCAAATCGGTGCGGCGTACTCCAGTGCGGGCTGGAGAATCGCCTTATACGTAGTCAGTATAGTTTCCTTGCTGCTTCCCCATGAGGTACCGCCCAGGGCACTGAGTACACTGAGCTTGGCTTTGACGACAGCCTGCTTCTGCTTGGTATTTTTTGAAACTTGAGCGACGGATCGAGCACAAGACCGAGCAGTTTTGGAAATCGCGCAGCAGGTAGACGGTCTTCATCCCACTCTACGTCCGGATGAGCGCTGTGCTCGGAAGGATCCGTTGTGAGAACGAATACCGACGACTTGGATGCAGAGATCTTTAGCATCTTATTGTCTAAAAAGCTCTTCAGTGCCATCAGTTACTCATTGATCTTATTGGCGGCCACCTGTATGTTTCGATCTCGACACATGATAGTAATGTCATCTGCATACGCGACAACCTTGATGTCCTGGGCGGCTCAGGCATATCTTCGAGGTACAGATTGAAGAGGGCTGGCGATAGGACACCGCCCTGCGAGACTCCAGCTGCTATAGGAATACTATTGGATACATGCTTCTGGAACATAACTCTGGCTCGTCTGCCCTTGATGAATGCCGATATCCAGCGTTGCTGTCACGGCGGTATTGATGATTCCGGTAAGTTGCTTGACACAACTTCATGGTTAACTGTGTCGAATGCCTTGGTGAGATCTAAGGCAACAGCCACAGTTCTCTGTGGCTTCTGGTCATTGAACCCATCGATGGCAAAGCTTATAATTTCCAACAGAGCTGTCGTGGTGGAATGCAGATTTCTGAACTGTGCTGAACTACCTGGTTCTCATTGTGTTCTGCAAGGTCCTTTGCGATCAGTTTTTCGGCTACTTTGTATGCCATTCAAAACGGCCACTCTGTCCTGTGTCTTTTCCTTGTCCGTCGAAAGCTAGAACACGTCCGAAAGTCGAGTTTTGCGGGTACCGATCATGAATAAAGGTTAGGAAATTGAATGGGCTGTGCGAACTGTACGTCTATCGACGAGATTATTCAAGCATGAAATGCTCCTCCAAATGCATACATTCTTAATGCTGAGCGAAACACAAAACAGCAAAAAAAATAAAAACAGTAAAGTCCGGGAACTCAACATTATATAATATATTGTGATGCTTCCTGCAAAGTGGCTGCCACTGTCTGCCTTTAGAACTCGCGCTTAGCTTTCTTTCTCACGGTTGCAAAAAAAGATTTACAAAGTCTTGAACCAGAATGAAGAAAGATTGTTCCATCTTGAAGAATATACTACCCAAAACAACCTTGTAAACTGAGAATTCCGCACTCGGGGTCCAGGGGTGCGTTCCAAGAACGTTCCCAAGACGCTGTGGGAGGAAAAGCAACCTCACCATGGACAAATTTGCTTTCCATTGATGCGAATTATAACTGAAAATTGCTCCCACGTAGCCGTGGCTGCGATTCCATGGACGCGTTTTGCCATGGGAATGTTCTTGGAACGCACCTCAGCTCGTCGTTGCACCAAACCTCATTGGAGTTATGACCCCCCTCCTGGTGTCCAAAGTTTTCTGAGAACCTCTAAGTTTTTCACTACCCACCCTATTTAGGTGAAAGTTTTTCGACGTTCCTGAGTAAGAGTGAAACCCTCGCTACTCGACCACACTGAATCACTTCGGATTGAGGAAGGTTACGGTAGTCAAACGTCATTAAACCTGCCGTAACCTTGGCAAAGTCGAAAGCTAGAAAGTGTATCTGTTCCTCGAATAACGCTGCTGGCTAACGTTTCGACTAGAGTTAAAATTTCGAGTTATTACGGTACCAGCGGCGTCGGCCGGCTCACGCCGGCCTCTGCCGCTGGGACCCGGCTGCGCCGGCCCATTTGCCGGCTTCGCCGGCATCTTGGGTATAAGGCAAATAACTCGGTGCTTTCTTTCTTCCTGCGCCAGCCCATAAGCTGGTTTAGGCGGCAACACTTGAACCATCGGAAATCACAAAGCATTCCAAACCTTGCTACGCCCTTTTACCTCCTTATCTGTACCGTGACACCGATCGTTCTTCCGTTTTATAAGATCCTGAAGTGGCCTTTGATTTATCTTAATTTTTGTCATGATAAGGACAACCGCTGTTTGGAATTTACTAAACGTTTTCATGATCAACCGACCCCCTGCTACTTTTATTGCGAAATGAAGTAGAATGATATTTGTGTTTCATGGATGCAGATTTTGATTAGCTCTTATTATCATCGTATATAAACCCGATTTAAAAAAGTTATTGCATATAAACAGCTAAGCAGTTGAATTGAGTGGTGAAGGGTAGGGGACCTGAAGAAAGGAGTGGTGTACGCTCTCTTTTAGACGCACATAGTGATTCTGAAGTAATGCGCGCTCTCTCTTGAGTCTCACACGTTTTCTACGGCGTCCAGCACTCCCTTTTGGGTCTCACACACTTCCTACGGCGCGACCTCCCTCGGGTCTCACACATTTTATGCGGCGCCCCGCGCACTCCCACTTCGGTCCCGCACAATTTTGACGGCGTTCGGAGCACTCTCACTCGGGTCCCGCACACTTTCTACGGCGACCGGGGCACTCCCTCTTGGATCCCGCACACTTTCTACGGCGACCGGCGCTCTCCGCACTTGGGTCCCGCACACTTTCTACGGCGTCCGGCGCACTCTCACTCGGGTTCCGCACACTTTCTACGGCGACCGGCGCACTCCCACTTGGGTCCCGCACACTTTCTAGGGCGTCCGGCGCACTCTCACTCGGGTCCCGCACACTTTATACGGCGTCCGGCACACTCCCACTTGGATCCCGCACACCTTCTACAGCGTCCTGCACACTCCCACTTGGGTCCCGCACACTTTATAATGCGTCCTGCGCACTCCCACTTGGATCCCGCACACTTTCTACGGCGTCCTGCGCACTCCCACTTGAAACCCGCACACTTCCTACGGCGCCCTGCGCACTACCACCTGGATCCCGCACACTTTCTATGGCGTCCGGCGCTCCCCCACTTGGATATCACACACTTTCTGCGGCGTCCTGCGCAGTCCTGTTTGGATCCCGCACACTTCCTACGGCGTTCGGCGCACTCCCACTTCAGTCCCGCACACTTTCTACGGCGTCCGGCGCACTCTCACTCGGTTTCCGCACACTTTCTACGGCGTCCGGCGCACTCTCACTCGGGTCCCGCTCACTTTATACGGCGTCCTGCGCACTCCCACTTGAAACCCGCACACTTCCTACGGCGCCCTGCGCACTCCCACTTGGATCCCGCACACTTTCTATGGCGTCCGGCGCTCCCCCACTTGGATATCGCACACTTTCTGCGGCGTCCTGCGCAGTCCCGTTTGGATCCGGCACACTTCCTACGGCGTTCGGCGCACTCCCACTTGAGTCCCGCACACTTTCTACGGCGTCCGGCGCACTCTCACTCGGGTCCCGCGCACTTTATACGGCGTCCGGCGCACTCTCACTCGGGTCCCGCTCACTTTCTACGGCGTCCTGCGCACTCCCACTTGAAACCCGCACACTTCCTACGGCGCCCTGCGCACTCCCACTTGGATCCCGCACACTTTCTACGGCGTCCGGCGCTCTCCCACTTGGATCCCGCACACTTTCTATGGCTTCCGGCGCTCTCCCACTTGGATCCCGCACACTTCCTACGGCGTTCGGCGCACTCCCACTTGAGTCTCGCACACTTTCTACGGCGACCGGCGCACTCCCACTTGGATTTCGCACCTTTTCTATGGCGTCCTGCGCAGTCCCGTTTGGATCAGGCACACTTCCTACGGCGTTCGGCGCGCTCCCGCTTGAGTCCCCCACACTTTCTACGGCGTCCGGCGCACTCTCTTTCGGGTCCCGCACACCTTCTACGGCGTCCGGCGCACTCTCACTCGGGTCCCGCTCACTTTCTGCGGCGTCCTGCGCACTCCCACTTGGGTCCCGCACACTTTATACTGCGTCCTGCGCACTCCCATGGATCCCGCACACTTTCTACGGCGTCCTGCGCACTCCCTCTTGAAACCCGCACACTTCCTACGGCGCCCTGCGCACTACCACCTGGATCCCGCACACTTTCTATGGCGTCCGGCGCTCTCCCACTTGGATTTCGCACACTTTCTATGGCGTCCGGCGCTCCCCCCACTTGGATCCCGCACACTTCCTACGGCGTTCGACGCACTCCCGCTTGAGTCCCGCACACTTTCTACGGCGACCGGCGCACTCCCACTTGGGTCCCGCACACTTTCTACGGCGCCCGGCGCACTCCCACGTGGATTTCGCACACTTTCTATGGCGTCCGGCGCTCCCCCCACTTGGATCCCGCACACTTCCTACGGCGTTCGGCGCACTCCCACTTGAGTCTCGCACACTTTCTACGGCGACCGGCGCACTCCCACTTGGATTTCGCACCTTTTCTATGGCGTCCTGCGCAGTCCCGTTTGGATCAGGCACACTTCCTACGGCGTTCGGCGCGCTCCCACTTGGATATCGCACACTTTCTGCGGCGTCCTGCGCAGTCCCACTTGAGTCCCGCACACTTTCTACGGCGTCCGGCGCCCTCTCTTTCGGATCCCGCTCACTTTCTACGGCGTCCTGCGCTCTCCCACTTAGATTTCGCACACTTTCTATGGCGTCCGGTACACTCCCACTTGGATCCCGCACACTTCCTACGGCGTTCGGCGCACTCCCACTTGAGTCCCGCACACTTTCTACGGCGCCCGGCGCACTCTCACTCGGGTCCCGCACACTTTCTACGGCGTCCGGCACACTCTCACTCGGGTCCCGCACACTTTCTACGGCGTCCGGCGCACTCTCACTCGGGTCCCGCACACTTCCTGCGGCGTCCTGCGCACTCCCACTTGGATATCGCACACTTTCTGCGGCGCCCTGCGCACTCCCACTTGAGTCCCGCACACTTTCTACGGCGTCCTGCGCAGTCCCACTTGAGTCCCGCACACTTTCTACGGCGTCCGGCGCCCTCTCTTTCGGATCCCGCTCACTTTCTACGGCGTCCTGCGCTCTCCCACTTGGATTTCGCACACTTTCTCTGGCGTCCGGCGCTCCCCCCACTTGGATCCCGCACACTTCCTACGGCGTTCGGCGCACTCCCACTTGAGTCCCGCACACTTTCTACGGCGTCCGGCGCACTCTCACTCGGGTCCCGCACACTTTCTACGGCGTTCGGCCCACTCTCACTCGGGTCCCGCTCACTTTCTACGGCGTCCTGCGCACTCTCACTCGGGTCCCGCTCACTTTCTGCGGCGTCCTGCGCACTCCCACTTGGATATCGCACACTTTCTGCGGCGCCCTGCGCACTCCCACTTGAGGCCCGCACACTTTCTACGGCGTCCGGCGCCCTCTCTCACTCGGGTCCCGCACACTTTCTACGGCGTCCGGCGCACTCTCACTCGGGTCCCGCACACTTTCTACGGCGTCCGGCGCACTCCCACGTGGATGTCGCACACTTTCTATTTCGTCCGGCGCTCCCCCCACTTGGATCCCGCACACTTCCTACGGCGTTCGGCGCACTCCCACTTGAGTCTCGCACACTTTCTACGGCGACCGGCGCACTCCCACTCTGGATTTCGCACACTTTATCCTGCCTCCTGCGCACTCCCACTTGGATCCCGCACACTTTCTACGGCGTCCTGCGCACTCCCACTTGAAACCCGCACACTTCCTACGGCGCCCTGCGCACTACCACCTGGATCCCGCACACTTTCTATGGCGTCCGGCGCTCTCCCACTTGGATTTCGCACACTTTCTATGGCGTCCGGCGCTCCCCCCACTTGGATCCCGCACACTTCCTACGGCGTTCGGCGCACTCCCGCTTGGGTCCCGCACACTTTATACTGCGTCCTGCGCCCTCCCACTTGGATCCCGCACACTTTCTACGGCGTCCTGCGCACTCCCACTTGAAACCCGCACACTTCCTACGGCGCCCTGCGCCCTACCACCTGGATCCCGCACACTTTCTATGGCGTCCGGCGCTCTCCCACTTGGATTTCGCACACTTTCTATGGCGTCCGGCGCTCTCCCACTTGGATTTCGCACACTTTCTATGGCGTTCGGCGCTCCCCCCCCTTGGCTCCCGCCCACTTCCTACGGCGTTCGGCGCACTCCCGCTTGGGTCCCGCACACTTTATACTGCGTCCTGCGCACTCCCACTTGGATCCCGCACACTTTCTACGGCGTCCGGCGCACTCTCTTTCGGGTCCCGCACACCTTCTACGGCGTCCGGCGCACTCTCACTCGGGTCCCGCTCACTTTCTGCGGCGTCCTGCGCACTCCCACTTGGGTCCCGCACACTTTATACTGCGTCCTGCGCACTCCCACTTGGATCCCGCACACTTTCTACGGCGTCCTGCGCACTCCCACTTGAAACCCGCACACTTCCTACGGCGCCCTGCGCACTACCACCTGGATCCCGCACACTTTCTATGGCGTCCGGCGCTCTCCCACTTGGATTTCGCACACTTTCTATGGCGTCCGGCGCTCCCCACTTGGACCCCGCACACTTCCTACGGCGATCGGCGCACTCCCGCTTGAGTCCCGCACACTTTCTACGGCGACCGGCGCACTCCCACTTGGGTCCCCCACACTTTCTACGGCGCGCGGCGCGCTCCCACGTGGGTTTCGCACACTTTCTATGGCGTCCGGCGCTCCCCCACTTGGATCCCGCACACTTCGTACGGCGTTCGTCCCGCTCCCACTTGAGTCTCGCACACTTTCTACGGCGACCGGCGCACTCCCACTTGGATTTCGCACCTTTTCTATGGCGTCCTGCGCAGTCCCGTTTGGATCAGGCACACTTCCTACGGCGTTCGGCGCGCTCCCACTTGGATATCGCACACTTTCTGCGGCGTCCTGCGCAGTCCCACTTGAGTCCCGCACACTTTCTACGGCGTCCGGCGCCCTCTCTTTCGGATCCCGCTCACTTTCTCCGGCGTCCTGCGCTCTCCCACTTGGATTTCGCACACTTTCTATGGCGTCCGGCGCTCCCCCCACTTGGATCCCGCACACTTCCTACGGCGTTCGGCGCACTCCCACTTGAGTCCCGCACACTTTCTACGGCGTCCGGCGCACTCTCACTCGGGTCCCGCACACTTTCTACGGCGTTCGGCGCACTCTCACTCGGGTCCCGCTCACTTTCTACGGCGTCCTGCGCACTCTCACTCGGGTCCCGCTCACTTTCTGCGGCGTCCTGCGCACTCCCACTTGGATATCGCACACTTTCTGCGGCGCCCTGCGCACTCCCATATGGGCCCCACACACTTTTTACGGCGTTCTGCGCACTCTCACTCGGGTCCCTCACACTTTCTACGGCGTCCGGCGCACTCTCACTCGGGTCCCTCACACTTTCTATGGCGTTCGGCGCACTCCCACGTGGATGTCGCACACTTTCTATGGCGTCCGGCGCTCCCCCCACTTGGATCCCGCACACTTCCTACGGCGTTCGGCGCACTCCCACTTGAATCTCGCACACTTTCTACGGCGACCGGCGCACTCCCACTTGGATTTCGCACCTTTTCTATGGCGTCCTGCGCAGTCCCGTTTGGATCAGGCACACTTCCTACGGCGTTCGGCGCGCTCCCACTTGAGTCCCCCACACTTTATACGGCGTCCGGCGCACTCTCACTCGGGTTCCGCACACTTTCTACGGCGTCCGGCGCACTCTCACGCGGGCCCCGCTCACTTTCTACGGCGCCTTGCGCACTCACACTTGGATATCGCACACTTTCTGCGGCGACCGGCGCACTCCCACTTGGATTTCGCACACTTTATACTGCGTCCTGCGCACTCCCACTTGGATCCCGCACACTTTCTACGGCGTCCTGCGCACTCCCACTTGAAACCCGCACACTTCCTACGGCGCCCTGCGCACTACCACCTGGATCCCGCACACTTTCTATGGCGTCCGGCGCTCTCCCACTTGGATTTCGCACACTTTCTATGGCGTCCGGCGCTCCCCCCACTTGGATCCCGCACACTTCCTACGGCGTTCGGCGCACTCCCGCTTGGGTCCCGCACACTTTATACTGCGTCCTGCGCACTCCCACTTGGATCCCGCACACTTTCTACGGCGTCCTGCGCACTCCCACTTGAAACCCGCACACTTCCTACGGCGCCCTGCGCACTACCACCTGGATCCCGCACACTTTCTATGGCGTCCGGCGCTCTCCCACTTGGATTTCGCACACTTTCTATGGCGTCCGGCGCTCTCCCACTTGGATTTCGCACACTTTCTATGGCGTCCGGCGCTCCCCCCACTTGGATCCCGCACACTTCCTACGGCGTTCGGCGCACTCCCGCTTGGGTCCCGCACACTTTATACTGCGTCCTGCGCACTCCCACTTGGATCCCGCACACTTTCTACGGCGTCCGGCGCACTCTCTTTCGGGTCCCGCACACCTTCTACGGCGTCCGGCGCACTCTCACTCGGGTCCCGCTCACTTTCTGCGGCGTCCTGCGCACTCCCACTTGGGTCCCGCACACTTTATACTGCGTCCTGCGCACTCCCACTTGGATCCCGCACACTTTCTACGGCGTCCTGCGCACTCCCACTTGAAACCCGCACACTTCCTACGGCGCCCTGCGCACTACCACCTGGATCCCGCACACTTTCTATGGCGTCCGGCGCTCTCCCACTTGGATTTCGCACACTTTCTATGGCGTCCGGCGCTCCCCCCACTTGGATCCCGCACACTTCCTACGGCGTTCGGCGCACTCCCGCTTGAGTCCCGCACACTTTCTACGGCGACCGGCGCACTCCCACTTGGGTCCCGCACACTTTCTACGGCGTCCGGCGCACTCCCACGTGGATTTCGCACACTTTCTATGGCGTCCGGCGCTCCCCCCACTTGGATCCCGCACACTTCCTACGGCGTTCGGCGCACTCCCACTTGAGTCTCGCACACTTTCTACGGCGACCGGCGCACTCCCACTTGGATTTCGCACCTTTTCTATGGCGTCCTGCGCAGTCCCGTTTGGATCAGGCACACTTCCTACGGCGTTCGGCGCGCTCCCACTTGGATATCGCACACTTTCTGCGGCGTCCTGCGCAGTCCCACTTGAGTCCCGCACACTTTCTACGGCGTCCGGCGCCCTCTCTTTCGGATCCCGCTCACTTTCTACGGCGTCCTGCGCTCTCCCACTTGGATTTCGCACACTTTCTATGGCGTCCGGCGCTCCCCCCACTTGGATCCCGCACACTTCCTACGGCGTTCGGCGCACTCCCACTTGAGTCCCGCACACTTTCTACGGCGTCCGGCGCACTCTCACTCGGGTCCCGCACACTTTCTACGGCGTTCGGCGCACTCTCACTCGGGTCCCGCTCACTTTCTACGGCGTCCTGCGCACTCTCACTCGGGTCCCGCTCACTTTCTGCGGCGTCCTGCGCACTCCCACTTGGATATCGCACACTTTCTGCGGCGCCCTGCGCACTCCCACTTGAGTCCCGCACACTTTCTACGGCGTCCGGCGCACTCTCACTCGGGTCCCGCACACTTTCTACGGCGTCCGGCGCACTCTCACTCGGGTCCCTCACACTTTCTACGGCGTCCGGCGCACTCCCACGTGGATGTCGCACACTTTCTATGGCGTCCGGCGCTCCCCGCACTTGGATCCCGCACACTTCCTACGGCGTTCGGCGCACTCCCACTTGAATCTCGCACACTTTCTACGGCGACCGGCGCACTCCCACTTGGATTTCGCACCTTTTCTATGGCGTCCTGCGCAGTCCCGTTTGGATCAGGCACACTTCCTACGGCGTTCGGCGCGCTCCCACTTGAGTCCCCCACACTTTATACGGCGTCCGGCGCACTCTCACTCGGGTTCCGCACACTTTCTACGGCGTCCGGCGCACTCTCACGCGGGCCCCGCTCACTTTCTACGGCGCCTTGCGCACTCACACTTGGATATCGCACACTTTCTGCGGCGCCCTGCGCACTCCCACTTGGATCCCGCACATTTTCTACGGCGTCCGGCGCTCTCCCACTTGGAACCCGCTCACTTCCTACGGCGCCCTGCGCACTCCCACTTGGATCCCGCACACTTTCTATGGCTTCCGGGGCTCTCCCACTTAGATTTCGCACACTTTCTATGGCGTCCGGCGCTCCCCCACTTGAATATCGCACACTTTCTACGGCGTCCTGCGCAGTCCCGTTTGGATCCGGCACACTTCCTACGGCGTTCGGCGCATTCCCACTTGAGTCCCGCACACTTTCTATAGCGTTCGGCGCTCTCCCACTTGGATCCCGCACACTTTATACGGCGTCCTGCGCACTCCCACTTGAGTCTCGCACACTTTCTACGGCGTCCGGCGCACTCTCACTCGGGTCCCGCACACTTTCTATGGCGGCCGGCGCTCTCCCACTTGGGTCCCGCACACATTCTACGGCGTCTGGCGCACTACCATTTGGGTCCCGTACACTTTCTATGGCGCCCTGCGCACTCCCACTTGGCTCCCATAAACTTTCTATGACGTTCGGCGCACTCCCACTTGGGTCCCGCACACATTCTACGGCGTCTGGCGCACTACAATTCGGGTCCCGTGCCCTTCCTATGATGTACTGCGCATCACTTCTAAGGCCCTGCACCCTTACCCTGACGTCCTGCCCACTTTCGGAGCCCATCCCCGTAGGGTTGCCCGCCTTGAAAGTCAAGCCGAATAAACGGTCAAACAAACACAGAGAAACGCACACATACATACATACATACATACACACACACGCACACACAAATTTGACAATATATAGGGAACGCAAAGCATCACTAGGTTTCGGCGTCTAGTTATAAATTGTATGGAGGGGATTTAATTGCTATATGGCAGCTCAATCATTTTTTCGTTGCTATTTTTCGATTATGGGATCGATAATTTAGAGCGTCTTGAAGGAACACCGCGAGATCCGAAATTCAGTGTAATTGGCTCGATAGAAAAAGTGTAAATTGCTTTGCTTTGTAGAGCGAAGTTTTCATTCAAAATGGTGCAAACACGTGGCATGTTCAGCATGTCAATGCTTATAATGAAGAATATCACTGCTGTTCGGTAACTCACGATGGAATCATTAGTTGTGGTTGTGAACAGAATGTTGATCGAAGTTATAGCCCGGGTGGGGCTAAGGAGCAGCTCGGCTGGCGCGCGCGAGGGAAAACTGCTGCGTTCACGTCGTCGTTGGGGCGCGTTAAACGAGCGCCGACTAGTGTTTTCTCACGGGTCGCACGGTTAACACGACCCAACGGCGACGTTAACGCAGGGGTTTTCCGTAGCGCGCGTCACGTGTGCGAGCCGAACTGCTTCTTGCTTCTTTATCCCGCCCGCGATGTGAATTCGATCACTACCCTGTTATGAACACATTGCTCCTGAACGCTGTGTAGTTACTTTTCCTCTAATTCTCTTTCCTTAGTCTTCACTGTGATCGTTTAAGGGCCATTGATGAGCGTCAGAATGAGTTCGTTGGGGTTCTCAAGGAAGCTGTGGCAATTCCATCGGTCTCCAGTGATCCACGCCATCGCAAGGACTGTGTCAACATGGTGATGTGGGCCAAAAAGGTATAGAAGTTATCTCGATAGCGGGCACTGGCATCGAACTTGACCGAGCCCGTTTTTCCGCGCCGCAGCGATTCCGAAGTTTACGCTCGCAATTTGTATTCAGGCGCAGATCTGACTCCAACCCGGACCTTTGCCCTTTAAAAATCAGGAGAGCTAATATGACCAAGAAGTGAATCTTCCTCACAGTCTTAGGTCAAATCCAACCCCGGGATGGTGTAAATTTTGCGCCAGAATTTTTTTTTTGCTCGCGTAAACTTCGGAATCGTTGCGGCGCGGGAAGTAAGCGTGGCCAAGTGCGCAGGCCTGGTCCCCCTCCTCTATTTGCGATAGTACCTAATTCGAAATATGAAACCAATTTTTCGACACTTAACAATAATCATGGAAAAAAGATTGTCCCCCGTCGTCCCATAAAATTTGTTCAATGTTCGAGACTGTTTTCAAGAGTGCAGTGGTTTTGAGCACTTTTTCCAAACGCGCCGAAGCCGCAAGAAACTCCGAAGTATGCGCCATTCCTCTCGAGACGTCGCGCATCGATAGTTGTCTAAACGTCTAGTCTTGTCTGAAATAGCTGTCTTTCCATCCGAAACGCAACGGGCTTGCCACTAGACAAACGTAGACTGATCTTCCCGCGCGAAACATCCGCCGTTTGTTTAGAACTTGTCAAATGGCGAATTCCGAACAAACGGCTGATGTTCTGTACGGCCAGACCAGTGTGAGTTTATCTCGGGGCAAAGGTGAGGTGCTTCGTGTGAAACGAGGACTATTTCGGAGAAGATCAGAATTTCAAGCAGCAGTCAATGAGCAATGTTTCGAAGCAACCATTTCGGGCCGAAAAAACCAGTCCCTAAAGGAAGGTTGTCTGGAGAAACAAAAGTACGAGTGCTGAAGTTCGCAATTCAATCTCGCACAATCGTCAGAGTGTAACCTTTCCTTTTTCACAAAAGAAGGTGGCAGGGATCAGCAGGCTGGCTGCGAAATGTGGACCAATCTCCCTCACAACTTGACTCGACTGCGTATTTATTTGTTGTAGATTTCGGCTAGCAAGTTTGTTGACCAACATTTGAAGCGTTTTTCTTTTCAAATGACTTATGATCACACTTAGCCCAAGGCAGACCCCTAGCCAGCGCAAGGTTAGAAATCGACTACTTTTATTTCATTACCCTTTTTATCGCAAACATCGAACCATGATGCAATTACTCAATGGCCTTGTCATCTTCATACAGTATGTTTACATCTGCGCTTGTGAGCAAAGGTTTCCTTTTCTTTAGAAAATGGAAGATATCGGAGTGGCAGTTCAAGTGATCGAAGCTGGGCAACAGAAGAACAGTGATGGTAGCGTGCTCGACTTGCCTCCGATCCTCTTCGGGGTCTTGGGTAAGAGTTTTCATGGGTACCGTTGTTCATGGCTCGTTCGTAGGGCAACGCTGTGACATGCTCTAAATAGGCCCATTCATAGTTTATGCTGTTGCGATCATTCGCTGATAGCATCTTAAGGGGTATGCAGAGTTGCGCCACCCGACGGCACGCCGCTGAGCGAGAGGATTGGGGCGGGGCCAAAACCTGACGCGGCGACTCGCTTCCATGCCTCGCTGAGTCGTCGTTCTTCATTTTCATACATTACGCACAACCTTATTCATTCCACGCCAAAGTTTGATTTTTTTTTTCGATTTCGAAATTTCGTCATCACTTTCCTGGCTTCCTTTCATGTACTCATTGTTGTATTTCATTTCGAGAAGAAAAATTTGAAAGAACTGCTCTCAGAAGCGGAAAACATAAAATCTTGTGGCTACGTTAATGACGATTTCTTGAAATTTTTGTGAGAATCGGTATCACCATACAAAAAAAGAAACTGTGATGAAATCATTTACAGTGAACCGGAATATGTAGATGACATAGAAAACCACGAATGAATGAAAAAAGTGCTCAAGCGTTTACGGAAGGGCGCGATCAATACCTCAAATGAGAGTGAAAATAGAAAACACGCATGTATGACTAAACAATGAAAAAAATCATTGAAAGGATCGATAGCGGCACTCCTCGCCGGCCGTAGAAATGCTCCAGACCATTCCTCGCCGCCGCCCGCTACCGCTGCTGTCGCGGCGACGAAAACACTGCGAGGTACCCCGTTGCCGCTCTCGCGCGGCACGTTGCCGCCCTCGCCCGCTGCGTGGCGCCCCTCACTCTCCATCACTGTCCCGCCGCGCGGCGGCGCAACTCTGCATAGCCCTTTAACCGTGAACGCTACGCGCGATAAGTAAGAACAGGCGTAACACTCCGCGTGAGATGCTAATGGGGCAGGCGCTAAGCGTGTTACACCGCGCCTGCTCAGCTACTGGGGTGTTATACTGATAGTCGTCGCCTTTGCCTTTCAGCGTCATTATGGAGCAACCTGAATAGGTTCTTTTGTTCCCATCATATTCTGATTTAGGTACTGATCCGAAAAGGAAAACTGTCCTTGTTTACGGTCATCTCGATGTTCAGCCGGCTGCCAAAGAGGTATTCACAATTTTTTCTGTTTTTTTTTTTGCGATTTTTTCGCAATTTTTGCCTTACACTGTAATCAATTATTTTTCCATCCCAGTTTTTGCGGGAGAGAGCGAGGGAGGAGCTAGCAACGTTTACTCTAAGCTAAACGGTGGAGTTTACCTGATTTTGAAATACTGTCAACCAAATTAATTGAAGTGCTAATGTCAAATCCTGTAGAAAACTCTTTTCAGTCCGCTTCGAAGTTGAATTCCGGTCCGCAATTACAGAAATCCGCTCTAACAGCACGCAGCTTGGAGATAGTCGTGTTGTGACCTCTGGGTCCCGGTACGACCTACCTTCGTTCTAGCGCGATTGTATTCGAGCTTGGGTCAGGTTCGCGATGTAATAATAACAGAAGGGGCCGCAGGTTTGGATGGCGGGAAGGGAGGGGGCCGCAGCCTCCGTAGCCAAAATGGGTTGAGCTCTCAGTGAACAAAAATGGGAAGTTGACCCGTCCTTTGCAGTTCGACACATCAGGCTATCCCATTCTGCGTAGTTCCGAATAAAATTCGAGCTCAAAAGATGGGACAACTTTTCCATTTTTGTGCACTGAAGCCAAAACTCTGCTAAAATATAATAGTTTGCATTCAGTGATGCAGAAACTTGAGAAAGGTAATAGAATTAAATTATGGAAAAACTGCATAAAATTCGGCAAAAAATAAATTCAAATGGATAAATATAATTGAAGTGCCATCCTATAATAACAATCGTGCCGCGCCGCGTGATCAATATGGCAGAAATGCACTGCGCCGCGCTGCTTGGCGGCGAGAGTATAAGCGACCCCTTGCGAACCAATCACAGCGCCATGCGATACCGTGCTCCGAGCTGCACGCTGCAACAGCGTATCGGCAGCGAACTTCGATAGGGAAGGTACATTTATATTTATTCGAACTCCTACTTCTCTAGATATATGTTCATGTCACAATTTGATACGTATAACTTTTCATGACGGTTGGCACACACAACCATTTGAGCTGACGGAAATTGACGGCAAGATGTTTGGCAGGGGATCCACTGATGATAAGGTAAGTATAGTCGGCAAGGGTCACCTTCGCACCTTTGGTTTCCTCTTGACAGGGTCGTTTGCCTCGGCGCAAACTCTGTGCGCATGTTAAATAACATAGTACACCAAGTTTGCGCCAACGCAAACTACTCGGTCAGTATGGAACAGGGTTGAGCAGGTCGTTGCGCCCATTTTCTGCGGAGCTATGACTCCCCCCCTTGGTGACCAAAATTTTGCGAAAGTTCCCAAAATTTTCACGATCCCCCTCCCCCTAGATAAGAAATCTTCTAGCCTTATTTGAGTGACTAATAAGAGAGCTTAAAATGCATACTTCTTCCACGCAAGTGACTGTTTTGAAGAAGATTACTTTCACTCTGGAATTTTTACGACCCCCCCAAGCTTTCCTTTTTTGTTGAAAATTTCCCCAATTTTTTACGACCCCCTGTTGTGTCGGGTCGCAACCCTGCTCAACCCTGGTAAGGAATCAGAAGTGTCAGTGCGAACCGTGTCGACTGTATGTCACTATCATTTGAAAAGTAAGCCACGAAGGCAAGTGGTAGGCGTTGGAAGTGGGGGGGGGGGTAATGACTACAGATCAAATGGTTTCACGCAATGGAGCTGCGTCGCGGCTTACTCCATGAAGGAGGTGGATTATATGTAACGTCGGCATGGATCCGGAGGAGACTTCGCGTTCACTGTTGAAGGTTGGCGCAGACTCGGTGCCATATGCTATAACATAGGTGCACCGAGTTTGCGCCAACCTCCAATGAGGAACGCAGAGTCTCTTCAAGATCTATGCCAATGGTACGTGTACTACACATATGTGAAGTCAGCGCAGATTGATTTCTCACCAAGTGGGTTTGGAAACCGCGTTTGAGAAGTTTCTAATCCAGTCCCATGCTGGTAATTGGTAGCCAATTTTTTATCGATTTTAGGTCAATTAAGACGGTGCGAATTTCTTTAAAAAATGGAAAAGTTGTGTGCAGTTGCACCATGTGACGAATCAAGCCATGCATGAGATGTTAGACTTCTCGATTCCAAATTCACATTCCTCTCTAATTCTAGGGTCCAGTCATTGCTTGGTTCCATGCCATCAATGTTCTTCAAAAGATGAGTATTGACATTCCTGTCAATTTGAAGGTCTGAATTTATAAATATCACACACCCATGTTCCGTATTAACCTTTGCGAGAGATTTCTTTTTTTTTCAGTTTGTTTTCGAATGCATGGAAGAGTCTGGCTCAGAGGGTCTAGAGGAGGCTCTCCGCAAACACAAGGACGACTTTCTTCGTGGCGTTGACATGACGTGCATTTCGGACAACTACTGGCTGGGCAAGAATAAACCTTGTCTCACTTATGGTCTGAGGTAGAGCGAATTACTGCTTCCGAACAATCTCGAATATAGGGGGGGGGGGGCATTCATCCGCGTTTTGCCTCCGAAAAGTGCTGCCCTTTCTCTAGTACACGAAAAGGATAGAGTCGAGTCTGGGACGAGTTAACCGTTTCGCTACTCCATACGGAACCCTTCGGCGATGTGTTCACGTCCTTACCGCTAAGGGATCCGTTCGTGTGCGAGAGGGTCCCGAGTGGAGGAGATTAACGGTACATTCGTCCCACAGTAACTAGGGACCACGTTAAACTTCCCGGGGCGATTTGGAAAACCGTGTTGTCGTGGCTGTAGGTATGTGAAAGAACATAAATGACCCGTGCTTGAAATTCGCTAAATGGCTGCGGGGACTCCTAAAAGTTGTTCCACAAAACGGTCAAGGAATTTTTGGGGGTTCAGAAAAAAATTCGGGTTCGGTTCAAAACTTTCAACTGGGGGTTATTCAGGGCGTTGAACCCGAATTGGGGTCTATTCCTCGCCAGGCTTAGGGTTACGGTAGGCATAATACTTTTTAACTGCCGTTAATTACCTTGAAACTCTGAAAGTCGAAAAATGGACTTCAAATTCGTGTTCAGCGTCCCAAATAACACCCACAGTGAAATTTTGAGTCAAATCTGATACTTTGACCAAGCTATCGGTTACTCAACGTTACATGCCGCAATCTGAGGAAAATCGATAAACCAACCACAAATTTGTGTTAGGCAGCCCAAATTACCCATATGTATAAAAGTTTTAAGGCGATGTGAACATAGCATTCGAAGCTTCGGACCAAATCAGATGGAATTTTTCCAAAATTGACAAAGGCCCAGATGTTATATACCTTTGTGGTTTAAGACGGATTTGTTTTGTTAATGTCGAATTCTCTTCATGGTGACAATACATTCGTAAAGTCGCGCGGGAGTCCCTCTGTAAGGGTCTCTGCGAATCTTTGGCCATTCCTTGTAATTTTCACTATAGTTGTGGCGATCGTTTTGCGTCAAGAGAAGGGAAATGTGGTGAAAATCTGTCAAGCCCATGAGGCGGGTGTATTTCATCTGTTGCCCCATGTAGCACCACATTCTAGCAAAGCAAGAGTGAAGTAAGTTTGTAACCAATAGAAGAATCACTGCCGTAGCCCAACATGCTCATTGGAAAGGGAATTGTTGTGGAAAAATATGAAGTGGTGTTACTTGCCTGAAACTCTCGCCGGTTTATCTGAGACATCCCTTTATCGCCTTTTGTTCGAACGTCTGGGTTAGACTGAAATAACCGCCGTTCACCCGAAACTACTTGCGCTTGCCACGAGACAAACGCACACTCTTCTGGTCCGCGGAACATCCACCCTTTGTCAGTTGACAAATGCCGCACAAATGGTGGAAGTTTCACGTGGCCAGACCTGTCTGCGTTTGCCTCGGGGCAAGCACAAGGTGTTGCTGGTGGAGCGTCAGCTATATTGGACAAAACCAGGCGTTTCAACAATTGTCGCTGAATGGTGTCTCGGTATAAAGGCAGTACACCCTGAGACATGAATTTTCTGATTTTATTTGATTGTGTAGCAGACCTCTCTTGTGTAACATGTGCCAAGTGCGAGATCTCAATTCCTCCAAATAAACGAGATATATGCGACCACCACAGGCCCAACCTCCTTCGCTCACCAGCACCGGCCACACCCCTTACCAGATTTCCGAACTCGAGAGCGGGTATACGGATGTATGAATTCTCAACAAGTCGTTCTTCAGTCCGTTGCCAGACTGTCTCCTTATCCTATCTCGCTGTCGCGCAATGGTTGCGAATGAAGAGATGTGCAGTCCTGAGACAACTCGTCCACCAATTTTTCACCCTCAAAATATAGGCCTTTTTTGAGGTGCCATAACTTTGTTCATTAGGGGTCTTGGGCGATTTGAAAGACACCACTGTGATCAGCGTGCGACTGTCTCCAAGATCAGCATGAAATCTGAAAAATAATTTTGTGGGTGTTCTGTGCCTTTAAGGGCAGTCGTTTAGTCGCGATAACCCCAGTTCGCAAACGACACCTGGTTGACGACGATTGTAATTATACGGGTTGTGGTCCCAAAACACAAAATGGAGGATTTGTCCAGTTTTTTTGCTGTTCGAATTCCTCTCGGGATCACTTGGATTGAGTGGACTAGCCTTCCGCTGCTATTCCGTCGGCAGTCCGCGATCAGCTATCTGCCGCCGTACTTTGAATTAGCGTATTCTTAGCATCTCATACACTTGAGGGGGCTAGCGCAGCTCTTCAGGGGGCAACCCTCCGAGCACTGGCGCTTGCCCCCCCCCCCAATCGGGGGTCTACCGCCAAAGTAACAATTTGGCTTGATCGGAGCTCCACGTCACTGCCCTGAAGCCCCCTGTCACTGCCCTGAAGCCCCTGTCACTGCCCTGAAGCCCCCTGTGACTGCCTTGAAGCCCCCCCCCCCCGTCACTGCCCCGGAGCACTGATGTCACGGCCCCGGAGTAGTGACGTCACGGCCCGAAGCAGTGACGTCACCCTCCCCCCCGGAAGGCGTCTCCGCTTTCCTCCAAAAATATCCCTTTCTGACAGGGACTCGAAGTCCCCGTCCAGGGCCGGCCCTGTTGGGCCGAATGCGGCTCTCTATGAGGTGAGGCGTTTTTTATACCGGTTGAGCACGTGATAGGTCACAGAAGAAATCACGTCAAATCGGGACAAAGCTTGACGTGAATGACGATGCGTGCGTTTGACCTACTATGCCTTCTCTGGCCTCTATTGTCGTAAACTACCCTCTACGACTTCTTCCATTCTTTTCCCTCTCTTCCTCTCGGGGGGGGGGGCAAGCGCCGGAGGAGAGCAGGGGCCTCCCCTGAGGCCCCCTCGGGGAGGCCTCCGCTGTCGCTCCCCCAAGTCGAAAACGGACTCTATTGACCGGCGCTTGCCCCCCCCCGCAGAGATTCTCCCTTGCAGAAATCTTCCGTAACTGCGACGTGCGGATCTCTCAGCATTTTGGGGTACACTTGCGGACAGCTTCCGTGTCGCTCCGCTATTTGCGCAACTGTTTAAGGCGCTATTTATACTTCTTAACGCCAGCGTGGCACAATTGTCATGCGCGGACGGCGTGTTGGAGTATTGTACACGGTAGTGAAATCTATTGGGTAGCAGAGGTTACTACTGAAATTAACTATTATGGACCGGAAAAAATTGATGATGGATTAGTAATGAAAAGGACGAAAAAGTTATTACGGCCGTCACCGCTATGGCGGAGCGGGCGTCACGCGCGGTTGAGGGGTCAGGCTATTCATACTCCAACGCCACGCCAGTGCGTCACGCGCGTGCCGCGCTTGCGTTAAGGAGTATGAATAGCCCCTAAGAGGTTGTCTTATTAAAATCAACTATCTGTTCCAATTTTCAGGGGTATCTGCTACTACTTCATCGAAGTGAATTGCGCTAAACAGGATCTGCATTCTGGATCGTACGGAGGGAGTGTGTGCGTTTCGTTTTCAGTTCTAGATCAATCATAGCTTTACGAAGGTTCCGTGAAAACGTGTTCTTAATCAGCATTCTGTATTGATCGGGGCTCTAATTTTAATTGTCTTTACGATAGTAACACGTTCACAAAAAAATTGACAACAAAAAATGTAGAACTTGAGCTTGCTAGTGAGATGCAGCGCTCCAGACCACCGCTATGGAACAATTTGTGGGGGTGGGGGACTTAGACAGCACTTTAGTAATGTTCGGCTTTTTGAGCACTCTGTATCGTGAGATAACACCTCATAATTTTTGTTCGTTGTTTGGAAGCCTGAGAAAAGATTTCTACGAAAGCGCGGATGATAATTGACCAGAAAAGTAGCGCTGCGTGAGCAGCTGGAAGGCGATCCCAGCCAAACCACACGGGAAATGGACAGCAGACTTGGCTGCGCTCAATCAGCTGTCGTTCGTCACTTTGCTGCAATTGGGAAGATTTGCAAGCTCAACGTTTGGGTCCCCCATTCTTTGAGCGTGAGCGACAAACTTCGCCGTGTGGAGACATGCACTGAACTGCTCTCTAGAAAGCGCACTTTTGCTTGGCGCGACGAGATTGCCACAGGAGACGAAAAGTGGTGTCTTGACGTCAACATATCGCGTAAAAGGACGTGGACAGACGTTGGGCAAGTAGCGCGGAACACGCCGAAGCCGGAAAAGCACCAGCGGAAGCTGATGCTCGGTGTTTGGTGGGACATTCGTGGACCAATTCACTGAGAGCTGCTCCCACAGAACACCACAGCGACCGCCGAGGTCTACTGCTCGCAACTGGTACGTTTGGCCGAAGCGAGACACATTAATCGTCCTGGGCTGAAGTTCACCTTCCTCATGACAATGCTCGGCCACACGTATCTCGGATAACCCGACAGAAACTGCTGGACCTGGGCTGGGAAGTTATTCCTCACCCTCCATACAACGCAGATATTGCCCCTTCCGACTACCATCTGTTCCACTCGATGCAGCACTTCCTGGATGGAAAACAGTTGACTAACGATGACGAAGTCAAAATGGCCTCAAAACAATACTTCGACTCGAAAAAGCCAGAGTTCTATGCGTCGGGAATCCATGATCAGCCCAATCGGTGGCGAAGGATCCTCGAATGTGATGGAAATTATTTGGTTGGGTGTAGGGTTGAGCAGGCCGTTGTGGCGATTTTTGTCGCGGCTACGACCCCCCCATTTTCCTTTTTTTCAAAAAAAAATCCCAAAATTTTACGACCCCCTGGGACCAACATTTTTTGAAGGTTTAATTAGTGTCTAATTGACAATTTCGTCAAAAAGTGTCAATTTTCTAAACAGCTTCTTTGTATATAATCTGCTTTTATATTTTTGAAAATGCATATACCTTCCACGTGACTGACTATTCCTACCTCATTTTACCTTACCATGTGGTTTGAAAAAACCCAACTTTTTTTTCCAAAAATTTTACGACCCCCCCCCAAATTTTCATCTTCTTTCCCGAAATTAAGAAAAATTTTACGACCTCCGTTGTGACCAGTCACAACGCTGCTCAACCCTGGTTGGGTGAGCCTTGTTTGTTTTCGAAATAAATTTTTTTATTCAAAGTCCTTGAAGCTTTGCATCCACCTATTGGGTTGATGCATAATTATGGAACGTTTTTATTAACGCGTTTTTCTTCAGTAGAAATTAGCGTTCCGTCCTCAATATTTCTATAAAAATAATCCTCAATATTTATTTCAAAAAATGCGTCTCGGAAATCACACTCATATTCGCCATATTATGCTCTACTATTACGAGAAAGGATGGACCGCAGCCCATTTTGCGATCTCAACGAACTTTTTGGCGAAAGAACATTCACTGATAGCGCAGTACGGAAGTGGTTTATTCGCTTCAAAGCAGGGGACACTAGTTTGTAGGATAAGGAAGGAAGAGGTCGCCCATCGGATTTCGAAGATCAAGCACTTCTGACAGCCGTGGAAGAGGGCGAAAGCCTGACAACGCGAATGCTGGCTGAAGGCTTTAATGTCAATCAATCAACGATCGTTCGACGCCTGAAGAAGCTTGGAAAGGTATGGAAATTAGCTGGATGGGTCCCCCACGAGCTCTCCGACAGCGGCGAAGCCCAATGCATTCGAATTTTTACCGATTTACTGCCGCGAAACGAACAAACACCATTTTAAAAGAATCTTGTCACTGGGGATGAGTCATGGCTTCTCTTCAAAGACGATAGAAGAAAGAAGATCTGCGTTTCGCCAGGTGTTTCCCCAAAGGAATACCAAAATAACTGGACCTTAAGAAGGCTATGTGGTGTGTGTTGTGGGACAGAAGCGAAATCATCCATTGGCAAATCATTTCCAATGGCATTTGTTATTGGTTTAACGACGCAGATGAAAGGCAACAATGGATAATCCCTGGCAGAAATGGCAAGCGGAAATTCAACATCAACAGCGACGTCTATCTAGCTGAGCCTGATCGCCTTAACACTGCAATCGAGGCGAAATGACCGCGCAAAAAAACCACATCGTGTTCCATCACGTTAACACCCGTCCACATGTTGAGGGCCGTGTAATCGATTCCCTCGCCAATAAGGGATGGGATCTGCTTCCACATCCGCCGTACTCACCGAAAGAAGCACCAACAGACTACCATGCCAATCGCTTTTTGAAAATCTGGCAAACAAACAAAGCCTACGAAGACTTGGATGACTTGGTGGCTGATGTCAGGGCGTGGATTGCCTCCAAGAATCGTGGCATCTTCGCACGTGGAATCGACCGACTGCCACGCAAATGGGAAGCAGTTCTTGAAATGGTTGGTGAATATGCTCTCGAATGATCATTTAAACATGTTTTGATTAAATATTGTTATTATTTTTGTTGAATAAAAATATTTTTAAAAAAACGTTCCATAATTATGCATCAACCCAATAATATTAGAATGTTCGCATGGGTACACATGGTGTCATTACTGTGCAATGAGTACGCTTTTTCCAGTCCTGAGGCGATGAACGACTTGATTTGGATGATGTCGCAGCTCATCGACATAGATGGCAGAATTCTGATCCCTGGAATTTACGACCTTGTTGCGCCTTTGACTGATGACGAGAAAAACATATACGAGGCTATTGACTTTTGCATGGATGAGTTTCAGTGAGTTCCTCAAAGCTTGAGCTTGAAGTGACGCTAAGCTGCTTTTCTTTTGATGAGAGTGTGTTTAATTTCTTTCCTGTAGAGGCGATATTGGCGCCCATGGACTGCTAAAGTCCACGAAGGCTGAGGTTTTGATGAATCGTTGGCGTCAGCCTTCGCTTTCTCTCCATGGCATTGAGGGAGCTTTCAGCAATTCGGGAGCCAAAACTGTGATTCCGAGCAAGGTGAGGTAGACGAATTATGCTTTTTGAGCCGCTCATTATCCGATAGTTTAACACAGACCATTACATAACATCGGAATAGTCCACTAAGTAGGCGAGCTGGGCTAACGAAATCTTCACTTCACGACCATTTTCATCGATTTTTGATCCGTTTTCGCTGCTTTCTTCGGCCCTCTCCACTCCAGCATCAGCCGGCGTAGTGTTTCACATTGAAAACTCAAAAACGAGATTTATCGTGAACACTGCCTTGAATAACATCAGTGTACAGCTGCTGAGCACAAACCTGCCTGAGTAGCCGACGAGAATTTATAGTTTCTTTTCTTTGACTTTCTTTGCCAGCGCGGCAGTTAGCAAGCAGTGGTTATGTAGCTCATGATGTGCAGTCCACTAAAGCAGCGCCACGTACGACTCGGTCAAAGACCAGTCGAAAGGAATTCTTGAAGCTTTCAACAATAAATACTGCAAAAAGTTAACATATGTAGCTTTTTTCCATTTATGAGCTGGTATTGGTTTCGTGGAAAGACTCTGTTCTCTTCAGGTGACCGGCAAGTTCTCTATTCGTATCGTGCCTAACATGACTCCGGATGATGTGGACAAGGTGGTTATTTCATACCTGAATGATCTTTGGGCGAAACGCGGCTCCGCAAATCATTTCAAGTATGCTGGATGTGGTCGTCATATTATTCACAGTTTCTGCATAACAGTTTTTCAGTGCCTACTGCTACCACAGCGGAAAGCCTTGGGTCACTGATTATAAGCATAAAAATTTCACTGCTGGAGCCGCTGCTTTGAAGAGAGGTGATGATTTTCTTTTGTCTTGTAGATAACTGCTGTGGAAAAAATATGCGAAATCGACGTGGAATTGTTCATCGGATGGGAAATTTTGATGAAGACAGAGACTTCGCGCCGCCTACGTACGCACAAAGAGACGCAGACTGATCGGGCATTAACCAATCCGATGTCGATTCGACGCTGACGGCAGCCTGTAGCTTTTGAGCACATTTACGGCGGTTTCCTTCAAAAAACAGTAGATTAAGAAGAAACATGGTTTTTCTTTGAGAAGATTTAAGCAGTAGCTAGATGTGATTATATATTTTCTGTCAAAGGAATCGGTTGCTAGGCTGGGCTCGTATTTCATTCTTAGAACAACGCGCTGACCTGTTTCGAATACAGTTCTTGATCGACAGCCGCTCATACCACCCGCTTCAACATTATCACAAACGGCTAAATTCGAAAGGATTTCGGTGTTACTCACACTCCCGAAAATTCCGCAATGCTTGATTGTGGTCGTTTGAACACAATGTTCGTGCTGGTAGCAATGTCGTCCTCAAAAAGTTTGTCTCTATCAAGGTAACTCTGAAAAACCACCGGAAAGATGTTGGAAACAGCGCGACCTCTATTACGCAACCACCCATCCAATAAGGCCTCGAGCAGCAGAGCCTATCGTTGTTTATCAAATCTGAATTTGGCCCAGTCACGTCTTGCTTACGCAGCAACAGGGTCTGAGGCGCAACTATACTATAGAATCAAATTCCATTTCATCCGTGTCACAGTTTGCCGACGACGTCTTCCGACTCGTTATGAGCCAACTCACAAGCAGACGGCAGGGCCTTCGAAGAACATGTAATGTACCTTGATACCTTGATGATCCATCTTCACTGCGCGTCGCCGCCAAGTGGACCACATCTCAACCAGCTCGACCGATCCCGAGCACAAGGGACATCCAGTGATGGTGATTTTCAGGAAGCCCGCGCTCGGTGCAGAACGTCTTGACTCTGCCTGAAAATACAGAGTTCCATCTTGTGGGAGGACGGCCTAGAGGCCGGCGGCAATCACGTGGTAACCAGACTGTTGTACGGAGGCTCCATCGGTCATCCATGCGGCGCAACACGTGTCCTGCCCATCGGTGTTTAGACTGGGCCATGAACAGAAGAGGGTTCATTAACTGCGACTGCTTTCGAAGATCAGCACTGCGTAGGCCACCAGCTCGCTGGGCACGACGATTAGTCTTCAGTAGTCTGCGTTCCAAGGCCCTGTGAGCTGTCCTTATGGCATGTGTGGTCGCCTTCGTTTCCGCCCATGTCTCGGTTCCATAGCACAACGCAGGTAGCACCGTGGTGTCGAACAAACGTGCTCGTGTCTTCACATCCCGCAATTTGTCTGTCACTTCCACTATCGATCCAAGTGCAGACCAGGCCGCTCGTCGTCTCCGTCCGATCTCCGTAGACAAGTCGTTTTGCATGTTCACCTCTCTTCCGAGATAGACGTAGCTGTTCGTAGTGGGTAGGGGAGTGCCAGAGAGACGAATGGGGCTGTCGTCACACCACTGGTTGCGCATCACTTGGGTTTTCCTCAGATTCATTGTAAGGCCGATCGCTTTTCCTGCAGCGTCCAGTTCGTTAAGCATTCCTTCGACTTCTGCGGAAGACGAACCCAGCACAGCACAATGTCGTCAGCGAAGCGCAAGTTGGATAGTCTGCACCCGTCTATGAGGATACCTTTGCCGTCCCAGTCGATGTGGCGCATCACGTCTTGTAACGCGGTCGTGAACAGCTTCGGCGAGATGGTATCTCCCTGTCTGACACCCTTTCCAATCGACACCTTCAGTTTCCTCTCGAATAGTTGAATAATGGTGTTGCTTCCGTTGTTGCACTCTTCCAATATTCTGATGTACTGGGCGTCAACACCAGCGTGGATGAGAGCGTTAAGAACAGCCTGGACTTCAACCGAATCGAATGCCTTGGTATAGTCCACGAAGACGAGCGCTAGAGGTAGATGGTACTCCCTTGTCCGTTCAATGACTTGCGATAGCGCCTGAATGTGATCAAGACAGCAGTAACCCTTACGGAAGCCTGCCTGTTCTCTGGGCTGGAAGTCGTCCAGAGCCTGCTCTATCCTGTTCAGCAGAATCTTCGTAAAGACCTTGTACGGCACTGAGAGTAGAGCGATTGGCCTGTAGTTGTTGATGTCATCCCGATCACCCTTTTTGAATAGGAGTATCGTTCTTGACGATTTCCACTGCGCGGGAACGAATCCTTGCGCGAGGTATCTGGAGAAGTGTTCCCCAAGAACTTTCCATAAAGGTGAACCACCCGCTCTGAGGGCCTCGGTTGTAATGCCATCTGGTCCAGTAGCTGTGTTTTCCTTCATCCCTTTGACAGCAAAAGCAACTTCACTCTCAAGGATTGGAGGCAGGTCATCCGCTATTGCAGGTAGTGGGCTACGCGGCACGGACAGTGTTGAGTTGAAGAGAGTGCTGTAGAAATCCACCACAATTTTTTTCATACCAGCGCGCGACGTGCAAATGCAACCCGAGGAATCCCGATGTGCTGACACCTGCGATCTGACAGCTCTCTCCGACAAAACCTGATGCTTTTCCTCTGGTTCACGGTGTCCAACAACTTCCGCGCTCGATATTGCTTCAAATCGCTCGATACCTCAGCTCTGCAAACTTTGCTGATCGTAACACGTTCCAAGTGACTGGTGTTCGGATCGAGATGTACCAGGCGGCGTTTTTCCAGCAACAGTTTAGTCTCCTTGCGCAGCCTCTCAATTGGTTCCACTGCTCCAACCAATGAATTTTTCGGCGTCCTTTATCTTGCGACACAGGTCCTCGTAATCGTCTTTGGGATCATCAAAAACATTCCATTGCGTATCGGCTACACTGCGCTGCATCACTTCTGAATCCACGGTTCGGACTTTGCTGCAAAATCTCTGACTAAGATGTTCCCTCGTAAAGTTGTTGTGAAGTCGAAGCTTTGCACGAAGCATTCTGTGGTCAGAGCCTGTCACGAATGATGGAACAGTGCCGACGTCTAGGAGGGCCCATCGCCGATTAACGAGAATATGGTCAATCTCATTGGTCGTCGTTCCGTTCGGTGACTTCCAGGTCCATCTTCGACTTTCGGGCTTCTTGTAGAACGAATTGCCGTGAAACAGACGTGCGCTACACAAAAAGTCTGCCTGGCGAGTACCATTATCGTTTCTGGTGTTGCCTCCATACGATCCGATTCTTCCTTCTCCATCTACTGCTCTTCCCAGGACAGCATTTAAGTCACCCAGGCAAATCTTGTAAAAGCTTCTTTCTTTAGCTGCTACATCCTCGAATTGTCCGTAGAACTCATCGAGCTCATCATCCGCAGCAGCTGATGTTGGTGCATATGCGTTGATGATAGAGATTGCTGGGTGTCCTTTGGGCTTGAGTCGTAAAACGGCCAGGCGCGGGGAGTAGATGAAGTGCGGATCCATAGTGTGTGCCATGGTGCTGTTGAGTAAGAAGCCAACACCGCCAACGTTCCGTCCCTCCACTTTTTTTCCGAGAATCAACAATCTTCCATCTTTCAATTTCTGCACGGAATCTTTGTTCGTCTTTGTCTCCTTGCTGCTATAAGATCGTAAAGTATTCGATCCGCAACTCTCAGAAAGACGTCCTGATCCGCTTCAGTTGAAAGAGTTCGGGCGTTGAAAGAGCAAAATCGTACACAGTCGTGATGCCTGTGTTTGTCCGGTCCAGTTTGTCCGTTTCCATAACACGTCGTGCGTACTCCGAGATTTGATCGCCCCTCACCGGTTGCCATACCTTCCGACGTCGTACACGGCTGGGCGCGGTGTGCGGAGGACTGGGGCAGCTGATTGGATGTCGATGCGTAAAGGCATTCGTCTCCTAGATCTCATCCTTAGCCGGGCAAGGGCGTGGGATGAGCCCCATGAACGCTTCGGCGCTGGCTTGACGCTGACATTCTAGGGGGAAGACAGTTTGGATCTGTTCGTCGTTCACACCAAGGCTTGCCAGGCAACCCTACAGGGTCTGTGAACGCTTCCACCGTACATAAACGAGGAGGTAGATCCCTGTACAGTAACATGTAATTTATCGACTTAAACTATTCTCATAGACATTTTTGAGAGGAGCTACGAGACTCACACCATTGTGGTCAAGGTTTAATATCCCTTTCCGTTGCGGATACGAATATGTAGCCAGAGTTCGGAGGTTATGGTTTCGCTGCGGCGTATAACGCGAACACTGGCGACGCGGCCCGCATCGATTTTTTTTTGGGTGAGGGAAGCGCTCTGCAGACCTGATCGCCACGCGACCGCTCGCGGTGTATGCAGAGAGGAGATTGCTCCGGATGCCACTTCAGAGCTGGGCTTGCTACGAAGAATCTTGTGCGGCTGCGTGTCAGCTTCCATTGTTTGTATGAGAAATTCTGACTTAAGCCTAATTTTGACTGCAGACGGTCGCTGCGGCTATGCGAGGGGCAACTGTTCCTTTTTCATCGCGCGTAATGGAAAGCCGGTCCAATTGTGATCGCTTCGTGGCAAACGCCCTACATCGCTGGGTCGCGGCGACGAAATCCTATGTCTTACTGCATCGCTGCTTGAAGAGCGATTCTCAATGGTCGCTGAACTTAGCTCCATCGCGGCCAAAATGGCAGTGATGGAGCGATTGCCAGCGAATGACACGTTTCGTTTAGTGAACGTCGACCCTTTCACATGACAAGGTCAGTGTTTAGGGGTCGAAACGTGTTATTGATAACTACCAGCCATTTATTTACTGATTGATTGAATTTCTTCGATCATCCGAGAGGCTATGCACTATGAACAGAATCGCTGCCGCTGTTACATCGCTGCAGCAGCGGGTGTGAAATCGCTGCGATGAAAAACAGCAGCGATGCAGTCAAAACTAGGCTTGAGGGGCAGATGCGCCAGCGGCGGTATTTATGAGCTAGAAATATAACTTATAGTCTAGGATCATGCTTGTGGCAACGTGCGAAGGGAGACAATGTTCCCCGTCGTTTCTATATGCCGATAGCAGGGAGAGAATTCGCCCCAATAGTGCCTTGTTATTCTAAAAAAAACGAGGACTGCTCATTTGGAAAGGGACGCTTTTTTTTTGAAATATGGTATCGTTGGCGAGTGGACAACAACGAAACGGCAACAAAATGAAGGTGGAGCTGGTGTGACTCAACGGGAGTTGATCAGTATTTCAACAAAATATCCATGAAATCACGAAATTTAGATTTTGGGTATAAACGCTCTCATGCAACTGGACAAATTAGCGATCACACGTTTTCGAAAAATCTTCATGTCTTCATGGAAACAACGAAAAATCTGCATTTTCTAAAAATGTGGCTTTTTGTTTGTAGATTCAGCCGTTCAAGCCATTTTTTTATCCTTGGAAGGGCTCTTCTTCAGTTGAAAGAATTTTTATTTCAGTTTTTGGTTGTGATCCGGATTATACACGCGAGGGAGGAAGCATTCCTATCACCCTCACATTTCAGGTATGCGGGGACTTTGCAAATCTTATTGAGCAGGTAAATTGACAAATGTGGTGTTCAGGAGCTCACGGGTAATAATGTGATGCTGCTGCCAATCGGTGCGTGCGACGACATGGCTCATTCCCAGAATGAGAAGCTGGACCGCAAAAACTACATTCAGGTAAGTATCAACATTTTTCATGAACTTGTATTTCATTCTTCACGTAACATTAATTCAATGTTTTTAGGGCACAAAGGCGCTGGCTGCATATCTGCTCGAGCTCGCCGAGTAAATCATTCTCTTTGTCAAATTCACTTATGATGTTCATGCTCATGATAAATATTTTTGTGTTATAGAGGTGTTCCTCTTTGCGCAGTTATTCAGTAACTGCATAGCTACACGAAGTCTCGGACGGGCCGAGCAAAACCCATCCTGCGATCCGAGCGCCATCGTCCTATTAGCCCGGCATGGAGACACTGCTGTAGTGCTGCCTGCGGTCCGACCGAAACTCCAATAGGTTCCCTCGATTTGAACAAAGCGTCAACATCCTCCTGCGATAAGCCCGGGGAGCCCTTCGTCTACCGCCATTTGCCCGTCATGCTCCGCAATCAGCCCGAAGAGGCTTTAAGCGCTGTAGGTCCGACCGGTGTCACTATCTGTGTGCTGTGCTCCGTCGAGCCTACAGTGACTGCGGGTGTTGATGATGAGGAGATGAAGATTACTTCGTGTAATCCTTGGCTGAGGAAAACATGTTGCGTAGAATGCAAAAAAAACTGCGTTGTATTCAACATCAAGTATGGATTTGCAGAGTTACTTGTTAAACTGATTGAGACTAAAGTCATTGAGGTACGGGAAAAAATTTAACCTGCATCGGCGCCAGGATTGCCTTGGGATCAGTATAATTCGGGAACGCTTGCCTGGCAGAATTCGGGGAATGCTCGCCTAGCAATAGAACTCTCTGGTGGTCAGAAAAAGGAGAGAAAGACGAGAGATTCAGCAAGAAGAGAGAACTTTGGAGGCGCTGGGTAATATTTCGTAAGATCCTCGAGGGTTTTCGTCACCGTGGATCTGCTGTGGTCCTGTCATGAACCATTTAGTAGAAGATTCGAGAATGAATTCCGCGGAATCCATAGATCTGCCGGGTCGTAGCCTGATGGGCTACGGCTTCGCATCAGGGATGTGCGTAAAAGGAATTCTTAATTCGTTAGTCGTTCAACCGGCCAAAACCCTCGTTAGTCGTTAATCGTTAGTTGTTAGAAATTTAGGCTCTGAAAATAAGCACAGTTGAGGCAGAAAAAACCCTTATAAATAAAAAAGGAAGGAAGGCATGAAGAAATGTCTTTTCTCCAAAACATTCATGGCCATTAAACACACAAAACATTGATCTTGAGATAACCTAGTTTAATTTGTTAACCTAAATATACATAATTGAAAATATGACGGAAAGGACTCGGCAGAGTGTGTTTGACGATTTTTGTCCTTCTTCGGTTAGAAAAGAAGCAATATGGAAATCCAAGGAAACCTTGAGCTCTTCCCTTTTTTTCAGTGCAAAATTTGCCATTCTGAGCTCTATGATGTTATATGAGATCTACTCCTAGGTGACAACACGGAAAACTGCACCAACTTTGCACTACTTGTTCTTTGCTCAGCGTCGCGAGCCGTTCTCATAGCTTGTCCTCATAATGGAGGAAGGGTCGCAAGAAATTAGCACCCAAGTGGAATTCTCACCCACTGAGGGGTCCCAGAACCATTTTATAGAACTCTCATATCTCAAAATTATGACTGAAAATCGGAGGACGAATCATTTACAATCCAATCATCGAATACAGTTTTCCGTCGGTGCGCAGTTGTGGCCTGCAGGCACCGCTTCATATTATCATCTCTGACAGAGCCATCTGCAAAAATTTCGGCTAGAGCCGGTCGGTGTCGGAACTGGTTGAGTGAGCCTTTCATGAAGTCGCGCGACCGACATGAAGTTGCATAAGTGCTGCGCCTAACCTTTCGCAACGTTTGGTTGTGGTCATGATGTGGGGATTCCAGAACTGCGAAAGTGTCAGTAGAAATAATAAATACTGAAGGCTATGATTATTTTGTACTATCCACCGCAAACAACCAACAGGGAACTATGTATCATTGCTGATGTAGTTCTTAGGTTGGAGCGTGATGGGAATGACCATTGATTTTCTAACGAATTTTGGGATTGAGCACGAAAATATTTTTCATTTCGTTAGTCGTTAGTCGTCAGACGTAACGCCCAAAAAGCCCGTTAGTCGTAATTACGCACATCCCTGCTTTGCATGTTCGCGGGAGATTCAAGGCGAGTTGAAACATCGAAGGAAGGTTTTTTGTAATCTCGGCTTGCAAGGCAATGCTCTATATTATGGGGATAAGAGTAGCACCCGTAGGAGATTACTGCAATGCCCACTCCACACTTGGTTGCGAATTTTGTTCTTTTTTTCAAACGAAGCACAATCATAAGTGGGATCGTAATCCTTCTCGATAATCTCGGAGTGGCTTTGGTTCACCGAGAAAACGTTTGAAGAAATTGACAGTGTTTGTCCATACCCGCGGTTGACTGCTTCCATGCAGAGAGGGTTCTCCACCGTACGCTTGTACGGTACCTGAAAACGCGACATATTGAATGCTGCAGGAAATTCAACATTAAAACCGCGTCTTGGGAGAAACCTCAAATTAAAGAACATGTATTTTGTACGCAGTTATCATTTATTCAATACGCTACATAAGGTACACATTGAAAAAGGGCAGAATATACATAGCCGGAAAGCGAATTGAAACATTACCACGCAAGAAGAATACTCAAAACTTGCGTTTGGGAGATGGAAAAGAACGGGGCACATTCATAACTTCAATTTCATGGAGGCAAAAGCAGAGCGAGCTCTGCATGTGAAACTGTTCAGTCTGAGGTTAGTTCTGGGAATCCCAAAAGAAATTTTATGCGAGCTCCCACGTGTCCTAGAGGAGTTGATTTCATAGAACTTCAATTTGTCAGATCTCAATATTCCACTCAAGATTTTAAAGATCATGCACACGTCGATTCGCTTACGGCGAGACTCGAGCGAGTGTAACCTCAGTTCGCGATTCCTCCTTGAGGGACCAGGAACTCTAGCATGAGAAAATCCCTTCAGTTTCAAGGAATTTTTACCAGTAAAATTTTCTTGCCCCTTTCCAAAAATTCAATGTCTCCCTTCTGATACGGACAGAATACGGAAGTTCCCGATTCCACTACTGAGCTAAAATACACCTGATACGCACGCGTTATGAGGCTTTTGTCCCAAGTCGACATATCATTCTGCTACTTCTGCCATCAGATTAGGTGTCCTGCTGTAAGAGTCATATTCTAGGCTCTATTCGAGTTTGCAGCGTAATTTTTTCACTGTTGGTAAAGTGCCGTCGTGATTTCTTTGTGTGTTAGTCTGGTGGTGCAGAATGGGTGAGCAGGGTCATCCGGTTACTTTACCCTGGAACAAGAAGCGGAAGGGGAGGTAGAAAGATTTCGGAAAATTGGGATTCCGCGGGGGGAGGACTAAAAATTTTGGACCAGAGATAGAAAATTTGGAGGGGAGGGGACAGATGTTAAACTGGTATTTTCCATGCCTCGTCAGCAGGTTTATAAGGTGTGTATGTACAATTAAAGAAAAACAATTAAGAAAGTAAAACTTACGATTTTTCGAGAATGCTCAGCCTCAATAATGTCGAAAATCCTGATGTTGTTGAGAAAATAGCTCACCTAGGGGAGAGCGCAAAGGCTTTAAAAACTTTCGTTTACCATGATTACCATTTCCGCACACCCCTGGTAGAGACCAGGGGCCGTATTCATCATTGAAATGCCGGGTAAATCTTACTTTACATTTACCTTACCCGGAGCCAATAACTTACTCACTGCGAAACGGTATTCATCGCACACTTACTTACCCTGGTAAGATCCCGCGAAAAATGTGTTTATTGTGCACTTACCGAAACACTGAATAGGCGTCGTTAATTTGAAATTCTTTCGCCGATTCATACTTTTTTTTTGTTCAAAGGGGCTAAAAAGAAGTGCATTGGTTTGATGATTAATGAAAACTTTGAAGTACATCATAGGGGGCCCCTCCTATATAGAAAATAGCATCATTTAACATTACTGACTATTCAATTTCTTCTAGCGAGATTCTTCCAGAGGCACTCGTCAATTTTTTTTCTAATCGCTGTCCTACTCTAGTGGAGGATTACTCTATGATGGAATTTTTCCTCTAGGAGTATTAGGTTGTAGATAAAGCTACCCACTACTCATTTTTGTCTTTTTTCGGTCCAGTTTTTCAACCAAATTTGATACACCGTTCAAAAGCGCCAATTTGTTCCTATCTAAGTTTTTTTTGAGCTCTCACCTACTCTTGGTGGTTCACGAGTTTCAGGGGAAAATTTGTTAATTTTTTTTGCAAATGTTCACCGATCGGCCGACGATAAATATGCCCTTTCGCGCGTAATACAAATCGACGATAAAAAGCCAAAGGATTCTTCTATATTGCGTCGTGCCTATTTAATTGTAGAGAAAAAACTCAAACCCATTATTTATTCGGCACAATAAATTTTGGCATTAGAAAGGCGGCTCTCCCTCTGTCGTATACTGCTGGAAGTTTTCTTCTAAAAATCACTTCATTGCGAATTGTCAAGTATTTTTCTTTCAAAATTCGAAGAAAAAGCAGAAATTGGTGGCAGAAAGTTGACTATTCGCAAATTATCTATGGTGGATGAGAATATTACCTGTACAAATGTACTGCGAGATCTGAGGTCCAAACTCATTGCACAGAAAAAGTTCGAAATGCGAAAATGTCGAGTACTTAAGCCATAAATTGAATTCGAGCGTTAGGATCACAGATTATCATTTTCTAGAAGGAGCGTCAAAATTATTAGATAAAGGAACGACAGCGTTCTCGGCAGCTACACTATCAACATATGACCTGAGAAATTCAATCGAGCCAAGGATATTTGTTTTCTCAAACTATTACTTTCGATTCAGCACAATATAACCTAGCTCAGTAAGAGTTCGGTGAACAATGGCACGAAGAGTATAAAGCCGATAAGAAAATCTTTAGTGGCATTTTCTGATGCATTCAAAATTTGGTGAAGAAATCTAGTGGACAGAAGCAAGGAAAGTCTACCGCTTTTTCACGACAGACAACAAAATCCAATGAGAACACGGATGAAAAAACATTTATAACTTTCTGTTTGTGGAAAGAAACATTGAATTAATCATAAAAAAAGCAAAATAACCTATAATGATAGTTTTAATTATCGATGAAACTAATGCGCTCCATTGCTGTTTCCGCGGTGAGTGCAGCTGTAGCCGGCTGGGAGTAAAATTTACCCGGCTCCATACGTCGGGTAAATTTTACCTGGATTTTTACTCGAAAATCGCGGGTAAGTAAGCGTGCGAATACCGGGTAAGTGCCTAATTCGAAGGACTTTACACTTACCTCGCGGGTAAGTCATTGATGAATACGGCCCCAGGGGTGTGTGGAAATTTCTATTTCTGTTTTCCATCCATTTTGGCCTTTCTGTTTCCTGGGGCCGTATTCATGATTGAAATGCCGGGCAAATCTTACTTTACTTTAACCTTACCCGGAGCCGATTACTTACTCACCGCCAAACGGCATTCATCATACACTTACTTACCCGGGTAAGTTCCCGCGCAAAATGTGTACAGTGTGCACACATCGAAACACTGAATAGGCATCGTCAATTTGAAATTCTTTCAACGATACTCTCTTTTTTTATTTAAGGAGGCTAGAAAGAAGATAATGGGTTTTGTGATTAACGAAAACTCCAAAGTACATCATAGGGGGTTACTAATACATAGAAAATAACATCATTTAACATTACTTACTATTCCATTTCGTCTAGCGAGATTTTGCCAGACGCACTTGTCTGTTTTCTCTAATCGGTGTTTTACTCTATGATGGAATTTTTTCCTCCAAGAGTATTTGGTTGTAGCTAAAGCTACCCACTACTCTTTTTGTTTTATTTTTCGGTGCAGTTTCTCAACCAGATTTGATATACTGTTCAAAAGCGCCATTCCATTCTGTTTCTATCAGAGATTTTCTGAGCTCTCAGCTTCTCTTAGTGAATCACGAGTTTCAGGGCGAAATTCGGAAATTTTTTTGGAAATCTTCGCCAATCAGCCAACGACAAATATGTCCTTTTCTTACAAAAGAAAGCGACGGAAAAAAGCCAAAGGATTTTTCTGTATCGAGAGCCGTGCCTAATTAATTGTAGAGAAGAAAAAGTTAAACCCCTTAGTTTATTTGGCAGAATGAATTACAGCATTAGAAATTCAGCTCTCCCTCTTTCGTATACTGCTGGAAATTTTCTTTTCAAATGCTTTTCATTGCGAATTGTCAAGTTTTTTTTTCAGAATTCGAAGAAAAAGCAAAAATTGGTTGCGAAAAGTTTACTATACGCAAATTTTCTATGGAGGATGAAAGTATTACGTGTACTGTTACGTTTGAGGTCCAAACTCATTGCATAGAAGAAAATTTGAAATGCGAAAATATCGAATACTTGAGCTATTAATTGAAGTCGAGCGTGAGATTCACAAGTTATCATGTTCTAGAAGGAGCGGCAAAATATAGATAAAGGAACGAGTGCGCTCTCGACAGCTATACTATTAACATATGACCTCAGAATATCAATCGGGCCAAGGAAATTGTTTTCTCAAAACTATTACTTCTGCATCAGCACAATATAGCCTAACAGTTACAGTTGACCGCAATGTTAATAGGACATGGTGCGGTTGCGGACTCGCACTAAATTACGGTAGAATCTGGCACTTTGCCAGATTTCGTCATCGATCGGCGCCAACCGTCGTCTCTCTGCTCACGAGAGTATCAGCTGTGGCGCCGATCGATGGCGAAATCTGGCAAAGTGCCAGATTCCACCGTAGTTTTAGTGCGAGTCCGCAACCGCACCATGTCCTATTAACATTGCGGTCAACTGTATAGCATTAGAAATGCATTTTATTTCGGTTCAAAATTTGGTAAAGAAATCAAGTGAACAGAAGGAAAGAAAGTCTACTTTTTCACGACTAACAACAAAATCCTATGAGAACAAATATGTGAAAAAATAAATAACTTCCTGTTTATGGAAAGAAACTCATTGAATGAGTCATAAAAAGGCGAAATAACTTATAAGGAAACGAGTAGTCCGAATTATCGATGAAGATTTTGCGCTCCATTGCTGTTTACGCGATGAGTGCAGCTGCAGCCGGCTAAGAGTAAAATTTACCCGGCTCCATAAGTCGAGTAAAATTTACCTGGATTTTCACTCGAAAATTCCGAGTAAGTAAGCGTGTGAATACCGAGTAAGTGCCAAATTCGAAGGACTTTACACTTACCTCGCGGGTAAATCATTGATGAATACGGCCCCTGATAAACTAGATTTTCTGTTTCCCGAATATTTTTTGAAAGTGTGGTGATCAGGGCTGTGCGGAAATCTTTTTCGAGATTTTCGGAAACGGAAGAGATTAAAAAACTATGGATTGTCTCATGCTCATATTTCGTGTCTGCTCATTTTTTTGCAGCTCGCTCGCATTCGATAACCTATGGTTTCAGTCAATGAACCATACTTATTTAAACTACATGCAATCACTATGAAGCATTATCATTACACGATTTCGAATCCACGCTCCTGAAAGAATCCGAAAGGGAAGTTTCAAAAATACTCAGTATATGTAACTGCCTCTTTGAGGCAGTGCACAACCTGTTCCCCAGAAAGAGTGTGTAGCTAAACGCGGGCGGCTGCGCTGCCTGTTCAAAGCTGATCAGAAGTCAGTCTTCAAATATCAAAGCCAAGTCTTGTTGCGCGCTTCCCGCGCACCACAATTATCATTGAAGATTGTTTAGATTTTATTTTTAACCTCATCTGCTTAATGAAGCTAATACCACACAATTAAGTTTAAAAAATAAAATAAAACTTGACGAGTATAGAAAAATCATCTTTGATCTGACTCTGCCTCTGGAAGGAGTCTGGGCGGGGCAGGTGGAGGAGGCCACGCGCAGTGCCGCTGAAGGACCGGCTGTACGTGCAAAAAACGTGTGTCGATTCTTATTGCTGTTGTGTAGGTTGGCAAAAAAATAAGAGGCCTTCAGCGGAAAGCTCCAGAAAAATCGTTCCATCTCGCAGAAAAAAACTGTTTGAAAAATATCAAGAAAGTTTGTCAGATTCGTGAGACGCCTATTTTGTGTCATCGTTCTGGGGCAGGGAGGGGCAATTTCAGAATCTTGAACTTTGCCCAGGATCTCAACCGGGCTCACATACATATTCGATGGAGCACAAAAGTTTGAAAGAAAATTTCAGTCCCTCATGAACCTCCCAACATCATTGCCTACACCCACTACCACTACCCATGCACGAATTTCGGCCCAAAATCGTAACAAATCGTAACAAATCGCGGTGTAAGTTGCAGTCGAGATCACCGATACATTTTCACTTCTTTCGAATTACCAATATTTGATTAATATTTCTAATTTCATTTTTCGGTGAAACCTCGCCTTAACATTCCCAGCCGGAATGTCACGGTGAGGTTATTCTGGTACGCCCGACCGCTCCGCTTCAAACACTGACCGACCGGCGTGAACGGGTTCTAAGGCGCTATTCATACTACTCAACTCCTGCGCAGCACGCGCGTGCCGCGCTGGCGTAGCGTATGTGTATGAATACTTTCTGCGCGCGTGACGCGCGTGCCGCGCTTGCGGAGACTATGAATACACCAGCGGCGACGCCATGGCGGAGCGGTGAAGCTGGAATGAATGAGACGATCGATAAATATTATCAGTGGATGAAAACGCCAAGGTGTTCCGGGTGGCAGTATGAATACTGCAGCGGCGACGCCATGGCGGAGCGTGACGAGCGTGCCGCGCCTGCGGGACGTCAAGCCTTTCATACACAAACGCCACGCCAGCGCGGCACGCGCGTGCTGCGCTGGCGTTGAGTAGTATGAATAACGCCTAACCTTTCCTGGCTCCATATACGAGCCACTTCGGTGGAGCCGATGCCGATTTCCACATTTATGTTTCTCCATGGAATACTCAGGTCCCCATGACAAACACGAGAGGCGCAGAGCTTTGGTGGAGCTACTGTCTATATCAGAGCAAAATTCTGATTAGCAGTTGTAGACAACCGCTGTTGCAAACAGAAGCATGCTGGAACCACGAGGTCCTCGCACCAATAATCATCGTCACAGCACGATTATCCTCAAGCTGCAGGCTGCATAAGCGGTCGTCTGCAACTGCGGACAGGAATTCTACTCGGGCATAGGCATTAAATATGGGCCCGGCTCTAAAGACCTGGCTGGCTTATGGAGCAAATTATGGTAGGAACCCAGTACACAATTCGTTGCAGAAATTTAAGGAGATTTCGAAAAAACCTTCGCCGTGCATCTGCCTTCCGAGGTTTGAAATTTACAAGCCAAAAACTGATATTCCGTGAATTAATTCAGCTGGAGGATCGGGACATTTTCTCTATCCTGAAAACACTGACCGACGAAGAGTTTTACGGGGATCCTTTAAGCAACCTTAGGTAGATGCCTATCTCCAAAGGCAATTAAGCTACGAGAGAAGTGGTGATTTCAAAATTCGGTCCGAAGCATTTTAACAAAAATTACTGCTATAGAGTTACCTACCCCCTCAAAAGGTCATTAAATGCTTTTGAAATCACAAATTTGAAAAAAAAATAACAGACAGGTAGAAAAATAAAAGCAGAAGAGAACGAAATTTCAAAAAAAAATTTGTTTTTGAAATCAGGCTTGGAAGGAACTTCAATATTTTTTGCATTTCAGAATTCTAAACAACCTTCACCTCTCAGATCGTTGTCTCCACCCCAACAAACGTGCATACATATATTGATGAGAAGGAACGCTTGTAACTCTATTCGAAGTAATGCTTCACACATAAAGAAGGCGGACTCGATTTCTACGTCAAAAAGTGATTAAGCCAATACAGTACGAACCCTTAGAGATGGCCGGCCATATTATCCATGTCTACCTCCTTTTAAAGAGAAGAAAAATTAAGCCTGAAACTATCGTACCGCAAATAATTTTTTCACCACAGTGCTGCCCTTCTTGGCTTCCAATGAACTGTGTTTGGTGAAGCGATGACTCTCCATATGTTCGTATTCAAAAGTTGGGCGAAACGTGGCATAGGTTCGGTAATTGATTAAGCTCAGACTTTCCATTTTTCCTATTAGTCGTTTCTACATATCCCTTGGGGGTGTGTATACAAGTCTGTTGGTACCTGCTCGTTGGTGCCCCTGCTTCTACTGAACCCAGCAGACGTTTGAGTGTACACAGGGAACGTTCGAGCGATATAGCGTGCACAACTATATCGCAAAAGTATCGCATACATTGCATAAAGGTGTCGCCGTCCGGCACATTAAGGCCTCTGGTCCATAACACCTTAGGATCCGTACCTAAGAAGTTCATGGAATCTTTGGCCACAAGCCACAATTTCGCCACCCTGAACTGTCCATCGCTGTCGAGTGATATCCAAAAAACTGCGCTATCCAGACATCTAAGCTATTTCCATGCACCGTTTGCTGCTTTGCAGGAAACCCGTATCAAAGATAGGCCCGTCATCAGCGTCGGAGAGTACGCCATCTACTGCGGTGACGCTGACGATAGGAGAAAGGGAGGCTATGCAATAGTTGTAAGGAAGGATTTCGATGGTGTATTCAAGGAGTTTGGCTCAACGTCGTGCCGGAATACATTTGTACGACTGCGGGATCACAGAGGATTCAATCTGTGGATAGTGAGTGCTCATGCGCCCACTGAAACCGCCGAAGACAATTCGAAGGATGCGTTCTATGAGGAACTCAATACGTTGCTCGCCAGGATACCTTGTCAACATGCTGTTGTCGTGGGGATTGACGCAAATGCGAAGATGGGACGTGATCAGGAATCCGAAGTACTCGGTAAATGGTTCTACCCAGTGGAGCAAACATCGGACAATGGCTACCGCCTTGTCGACTTTTGTGAACGCAGTGGTCTGATTATTGCATCGACATTCAAGAGAAATCATCGCCGCCATCAGCTTACGTGGCAGGGACCAACCCAGCTAAACTCTGGTACAGCCGTAGTGACCTGTTGATTTCGATTATCACCAGCAGCGGAGCGGTGGGCCTCGGTGAAATATAACTAGTGATAAGGAGGTTTCGACGAAAAAGCCACCGCTCCGCGCTGTGATAACCGAAAACATGAGTTCACTTGGAATGAAACAGAGTCTATCTCCAGAAGAGCAGCGGAAGCGGAAGACGACAACTTTGGAACCACAGCTCGACTATGTTCTGACGAGGAATATACCAGTATCGGACATTCGAAGATCTAAAGCTGTGTGGAATGTCCCATTCGATTCGGATCACCGTCCTGTTCTGTTGAACTTCACTGCGAAGATTCATAAGAGAAAGCGAGGGGCTTAGCCTCTTCAGAGAATCGATATGACAAGTCTCAGGGATGAAGAATGCAGAAGAAATATTCGACAACGCGTTTTTATTCACACCTGAGTACGGACGAAGAAGAAACTTTGCGACGCGGATGCTTTTGTCCAGGACGCTTCGAAAGAGGCACTCCCGGTTATACAGCCTAAGACGAAGTTTGCCTACGTCTCAGAGGAAATAACATCTACCTACAACAGAGTATGTGCTCTCCGAACTGCAGGAAACTTCGTGGAGGAGAAACGTTTGAAGAGGAAGTTGCGTCGGCAGCTTCAAAGTGACCGCGAACGAGAATGGACGTGTAGAGCTAAGGAGTTCGAGAAGGCATGGGAGGAGGAGAATCCGAGGAAAGCCAACACGTTGTTACGACAGTATAGCGGCAAGATGAAGAGATGTTCTCCTGAACACTACCAATGAAATTGCAGTTGGCGATGCGACGCTGCCAATATGGAAGGATTACTTCAGTTCACTACTGAATCGTCCAGCGCCATCAGTACCTGAGCTCCCGCATGTTAAGAGAGCACATTACGATGTCAGTGAGGAACTGCCGACTGAGTCTGAAGTTTTGGATTGTGTCCGGAAAATGAAGAATGGAAAGGCAGGTGAAGATGACATCACTGCTGAAATGCTGAAAGCTCTTTCTCCGTCTGGGATTCGTGGAATGACCAACACCATCCGTGCTATATGGATGAGCGAAAGGATACCCGACTCGTGGAGACATGCGATCATCGTACCTCTTCACAAGCTATCCGTCACCGATTCTAAGAAATACAGAGGAATCTCTCTACTTCGTGTCATGTACAAGGTTTTAGAACGTATCATTCTCGAGCGACTTATCAAACATCGTGAAAGAACGACCAGAGATGAGCAAGCCGGTTTTCGACCTGGAAGATCGACCATCGACCAAGTGTTCGTTGTGAGAAGAGTAATCGAATCGTTTCAGCGGTATTCAAAGCCATTACAGCTGATCTTTTTTGAACTTTGAAGCCGCATTCGACTCTCCTCATCGTAATCGATTGCTCAACGCTTTGCGAGCCGATGGAGTCCCGGAAAAGTATGTTCGACTAATCGAGGACATGAACAGAGGAACAACAGCAGCAGTTCGTACACCTGTCGGATTTACGTCAGCTTTCGAGGTGAAAACAGGAGTAAGGCAAGGAGCCGTTGCAGGACCTTTTCTATTCAACTTCGCCGTTGATGACATTATGCGTAGAGTTGCAGAACCGTTTCCTGCGGACGTGATCCTAACACCATCAGGACGCTCCCTTGTCGACCTGGAGTACGCCGACGACATGGTGTTATTCGCTGAAAACAACGCAAGACTGTGTGAACCTCGTTTCGAAGTATGCCGCAGCCTATGAACTTCGTCTTCGTCCCGACAAATGCAAGCAGATGTGGGCTTAAAGGCCTTTAATGGGAGTTCGAGTAGATGCACAACGTATCGAACTTATGTATGATTTCCGTTATTTGGGCTGTTTGTTGAAGAACGATAGTAGTTATGCAGCTAATATTCAACAACGATGTGCGAAAGCTACGTCTGCATTCAATTCTCTAACCAAGTGCTTGTGGTCTACCACCATGGCGAAGGAAGTCAAGTTGCGCGTCTATCTATCCGCTATTCGCCCTATCATGATATACGGATCGAAGACGTGGGCAGCACCGAAGACGCAGATGGAAAGGTTGGATTGCACGGAGAGGAAGCTTTTTAGGCGTTTGCTGTTCTAGCCGCTTGTGTGCCATAACGAAGATCTTCGCAAGAAAATCGACGCAGTACATCAACGCTTGACACGAGGGAGGTGCCAGCATCTCCCAACGCCATCTCAAGCAGCAACCGTAAGTCGACTTCGACTGCTCGGGCATATACTAAGAAGAACGCCTGATTCTGGTGTTCTTGTGTTATTCCGGCGCGCTGGAAATAAGCTGTCGTCATTCTCATCGCCAAACCTGGCAAGCCACTGGATAAGGCTGCCTCCCACCCCCCCCCCATCTCCCTCTTTTCCCCCCTTGCCAAGCTTGCGGAAAAAGTCGTCAATCCGCTCCTCCACTACGCGTTGCAGCACAACACTCACCAGCATGGTTTCAAAAAGGAGCATTGCCCTGACATCAATCACCGATCATATCATTGCTGGATTTAACCGCAAGACTCCGGCTGGTAGAAGCCTTGCCGTTGCTGTTGATCTCTCGGCTGCATTTGATAGCGTCAGTATCCCGCTTCTATCGAAATCCATACTGGAGTCGGAAATGCCCAGTTGGTCTAAAAGGGATTAATAGCTTTGTCAAAAACCGGTCCATTCGTGTCAAGTTCGACGGACATCTATCGTCTTCGGTCCCATTGAAAGCCGGTGTCCCGCAAGGCGGGGTGTTGTCCCCTAACCTGTTCTCGCTATTTCTGTCTGATATTCCTGAGCCACCGACTGGTATTCATCTGTGCCTGTACGCTGATGACATCACTATCGTTTGCACGGACTCAGTTATTGACCGAGCCACTGCCACCATGAACAACTACTTACGGACGTTGGCTGTGTATCTCAAATCAAAGTTGCTGACCGTGTCTGCCTCCAAGTCAAGTGTCACACTATGTACGACGGCTACTATCGAACATCGGCTTCATCCCAAGGTCATCTGGGATGGCCACGAGCTGCCACTGTCTAAGCATCCCCGACTACTGGGAGTCTTCTTGGATCCCTCGCTACGATTTCATGAGGATGCGCGTATACGTGCTGCCTCAGCCAACTCGCGCAACAACATTCTTCGCGCACTGGCTGGAACTACCTGGGGCAGCACGAAGGAAGTGCTACGCATGACATATAGGGCCACGGTGCAGCCGGTCCTGGAATATGGTGCTCCTATACGGACCAGACATCTCTCTGAATCCTCTTGGTGCAGATTGCAGAGAACACAGAATGCTGCCCTCAGGCTTATCACTGGATGTCACAAGTCGACGCCTATTCCGCATCTTCATCAGGAAACCGGCCCACTTCCCGTGAAAGAGCACTGCTTACTCCAGTCTCAGCAACTTCTAATTAGTATTGTCAAGAGCCCGACCCATTCAAATTACCATCTTCTGTCGTCTGGCCCCCACCCAAGAAGCATACGCACGCCGCTCAGTGCTTCTCTATCTGCAGTCGATCAACAACGCTGGGCTACATCCGAGCTATCGCGAAGAAGACTCCAGATGGCTGAGCATACGCGGTTCGTGGCAGAGTACCTGCCTGATGCTCAGCCCAACTTAATATATGGCGGCGTGCCCCCGCGAGTCGACGACAGCGAAGCTGGACTACCGAGACGTACCCGAACAATCCTCGCTGGTCTGCGATGCGGTCACTCCAGATATCTAAAGGCCTACACTCATCGGATTGATCAGTCAGTCCCAGATAAATTCCCCGATTGTGGATGTGCTGGACATGATTCATTGCATCTATTTTCATGTCCGGCCAGGCCTACAACCTTGTCTGCTCGAGATCTATGGTACAAGCCGTGTGAGGTGGCTAGCTTCCTACGCCTCTGATGCGATGCTCTGTTCATGGCTGACAATAAGAAGAAGAGAACGCCGGATCGTCTCGTACAACACGCTTCAAAAATGTTTCCAAATCCTGTCTGGAAACGGCCACTTGGGCGGGGGCGAAAGTTGTGGACGGATGTGGTTAAAGAGGATTTGAAGTCATTCGGCATTGAAAGACAGTTCAGGCGCGATGTTTCGTCCCGCAGGAAATGGAATAGTGACAGCTGGATGGAATGTGTTCAAATTGTGGCTGAAAACCGTGAAAAATGGACACTGCTGACTACTAGGACGGCACACCTCGGTGAAGATGCCGAATGACCGCGTCAGGCGAAAGCCAACCGATTAAGTCAAGTAAGTCACATATCCCTCGTCTGTATATGTACTCAAAAAATTTAACTTCTAAGAACTGCGCGTTTCATGGCCAATCAATTCAGTTGGTTTTCAAACGGGGTTTTCTATGTGAATGAACTTGCATAAAAGAGTTTCAAAGTTCCTCATGTCTGTCCATCAGTAGTATAATTTCTTTTTAGTACGAGTCTTTCGGCTACAATGAAAAGGACTCTCATTTTTCTGGAGAAACAACAAAAACAATCGAGTTCATGGCGTGGGAGTGCACTGTGAACACGCGGCCTCCTACGAACGGTTTTATTTTGGAACCCAACCTCAAACCAACTTCGATATGGAACACCTCTTCACTGCGGTGTTGATATAATTCTACATCGAATAAGGTTTGAGCTGTGTGTGGGCTTATTACTCGTTCTCAGTTACAAATGACGATTGACGAAATTAAAAATTCAGTTACGCACAGCCGTGGTGGGGACGCAACTCCGCCGGCATACGGGACAACAATTACTTGACCCTAAGAGCGACAACGAGGCGCGAACGTTGCAGTGAATTTGAAACTGTGCGTGCGATATGTGCAAGTGTCGGCCGAGACGCTGCAAGCTAAAAATCGCGATTGGACAGTTTGCGTAAGCAACTCACCAGCGAATTTCGAGTATACGACGGGAAGCCCAGGAAAGTATGGTGGTTCCATGAGATGACCACCGGGAGCGAAATCGATTTCCACATGGTGTCCCGAACCTTTAAGCTTGTTTTCATTCAGGCGAGAAACGAAGACTGTCGGAGTTGAAAGGTCATCCAACGATGCCTGAAAGCATCAGAATCCTACTTCACTACACAAAGTGGCAAAAACAAAGGGAAAATCTGGCATCTGGAAGGTAAATCTCTGAGGGAGTCAAATTCTTGAACAATAGTGGTCTCAAAAGAGGTGTTCGGAATTTCATTATCGGAGTTCCGGTACCGCTTGGCTTGTTGTTAGCAAAAATTAAAAGAAAAACTCGTCGGGTTTTTTACTGTTGTTTGTTGTTTGAAAACTAAGCTGACATCGAAACGACTAAAGCATCACTGACACAAAGTGCGTCCGAATGCGGCATGTCCGCCCACGCGGCCGGCATGCGTGTGGAGCGACCGTCGCGGCAGGCACAACTGGACGAGATTCACCCTGCAGAAAACAGCTGACTGCAGCTGTATCTAGAGATCACGTAAAAAATTTTGTCTGATGAATGGACGGGGCTGCGACGGTAGATCCCCGAGCGCAAATCGAATCCCCGTTGGTCGGTGATGCTGCCAACACCAACCGCCTGCTCCATGCGTCAGACTAAATCGAATACGAGAACCATATACAATATTTCCTTCTCCCTGTCTCTTTTCTAATAGTCAAAGTGAGCTCCTGCCACGAAGTTTTTATTTGAAAGCAGGGTTCGCGATAAAAACAATTTTTGAGTTCTCCTCAGGAGAATGTAGATTTGGTCATCATAAAAGTAAAATTAAGTGGAAAACCCCTGAAATCTGCGAAAAAACGCTCAAAAAACAAGGTAAAACGGCTAATTACCTGTGTCGGCCAACCCCGTTATTAACGAGGTTTTGATTAATGCTTGTTTATCCGCCTTCTACTTCGCTGTTAAAGTAGTCAGTATGTAGTCTCCAGAAATGCTCAGATATTACTTTAGAAGCAAAATAAAAGCTAACAAAAAAAGGCCTTTATAGAAATCTCGATAATTGGGAGCGGGCGGACACCAAACACTAACCTATTCCTGAGCGTTTTTTCTCCAACGTTTCACTTATTTTCACATTTGTGATGGCCAGATCTATGTTTTCATCAGGATAGAACAACAACAGATTCTATCGCGGACCCTGCCTTTAATTATTTGGAAGAGCACTTACAACAATCGAATAGAATGGAAAAACTCAAATCCTGGAAAAGAGATCAGAAGGAAATAGTAGATATGTGGGTACAGCTGCAGTCAACCTTTATTTCTACATTCGTGTCTACTCAATTCAACCATCTATTGCTCTGCGTGTTGAAGGCAGTGTTCACGACTTCAATAATGGAACGTTCTCTTTCCAGTACTGGAGTTGAATAAGAGGAAGCGAGCAACTCTGGAAGCTTTTGAAACCGTCGAGGAGGTTGTTATGAACACGAAGAATACCCGGCGGCTTTGTGCCCACCTGATCGATTCCAAAATTCTTTCACCTTTAATTACCTAACGCTTCGGAAACCTGGACATCACGCAAACAGGATGAAAGTGTGGCAAATATCACTTAGCGCGCGATCTAGAGCACGATTTTCAAAATGTCACGATGTAGGGACGCCAGTGAGAGAAGGTATCTGGGTTTCCCAGACGCGCAGACCACCGAAAACCAAGCACGCGGTCAACATGCTAGGTGATCGAAAATTGGGTGGGCAGGACACGTGATGCGCGTCTAGGCTAACTGCTGGACAGGAGCAGAAACTGCCTCTTTAGCTGCATTTATGATGATTGATAGTAAACTGCTTACTACAAATCGGAAAGCTGTCCTCGTCGGTGTTGCTTCTATATGTATGTCAGTCTCTTCGTCCACTTCCATATATTGAACCACTTTATCATAACACATAGCACCGTTGAGGTAGTACAACATGTTGATTGGTGGTCTGCAAAAGGAAGAATCTCTGTTGGTCGGCGTAGGCTTGTTTTTCCTAGGGTGTGATATGTGTGTTGTGCGTATTATATAACACTATTGACCAGACCGGGGTGAAGATTACATTCACAGTTGCAGACAACTGCAGTTGCAGCACGCATCTCGATGGTAATCTTATCAGAACAAAGAAAGATGATTTCGATTGCACTGAGTGTCGCAACAGCGGATGTCTGCCGGTACAGATGTGAATCTCTCTCCGATATGGACAATAAATCACTGATATAGAATAGCAAAACTATTTCTGGTCCAGGGGATAATCTGCTCCATGTGGTGCAGTCTCCAAGCTAGCAACTACATCGTTTTTTTTTCGCTGAAACGCACCCACCTTGGCAACGCTTCGTTTTGTTGGGGTAACAACGCGCGAAATTTGAAAAACGGCTTCGGCCAGTCAATTAAGTACATGAAAACGTCGCTACCGCAACGATGCCTATTTTTTGAAATCCGATCAAGAGACTCTTCTCTTTCTATTGGGGTAAAATTAGAACCGAAATCGGGAAACCCGAGCCTCATGATTACTATAGGAGATATCCCGCCTTTCGAGTGCTGACGTCATTAAGCGGGCTGATTCCTCATTGGCAAAGTCAGGTTTGTGGGATGCTGATGCGATGTGACCGCGAGGCGAAACCGGAGATGGAGACCTTACTCGGTTAAGATGTCGTTTTAGAGAAAATATCCCAGCCCTTTTTGTATAACTACAGAAAATTCTGGTGAGGTGACATTTCTCTCGTGTCCTGTAGACGATGGGGAGTGTGAGATTTTTAATAAGTTAAACCACTCTAGCTTCGCCTATGAACTTCATGATCCTTTAGCAGCTTCTCGTTAACAATATGCATGTAGAGTTCGCGTAATAATTTTAGTCTGATGAATGGACAGGGCTGCGACGGTAGATCACCCCGCGCGAATCAAAACCCCATTCTCCAGTGATGCCGCCAATCCCGCACGGTCAGCCGCCTGGTCCACGCGTCAGACTAAGGCCGGGATCATACTTCCAGCGACGAGCGACGCGACGCAGTGTTCACCATCAGTATCGACTGAAAATTGATATGCCTGACATGCACTATCGCTGTCGCTGGTCGCGCGAAGTATGATCCCGGCCTAAATCGAAAACAGAAACTATACAGTGCATTTCATAAATATGGGACACCCTCGAATTCCCCAGTACTACTTTTCCCGTTTTATTATGAGGATTTTCTGTCAGACTCATTGCAATATGCAAGCAGAATAACCACTAGAACCGTGTTTCTAGATTTCAAGAGCTTCTCGACTTTCTTAAAGGTAGCATACACGCTCGTAAGCGTGATTGAGATAACTACGGAAATAGAATGGTATGGCCCAGATTACAACGCCTACGCATTTTGAGTAAAAAACGACGACAATGCCGTTACATGGGTTAGAAGTTGTCTCGCCCTGTATTTTCACGCCCTTGTATTTGCCCTTTTCCTGCAACGCAAGGTTGCTGGGTCATCCTCACCGTCGGTACTGTTGGTAGATTGCCTAACATGTGAACCACACACGTCACTGACGGCGAAGATGGCCCAGCTACCCTGCGTTGGAGGAAAATGGCAAATACTGGGGGCGTGAAAATACAGGGCAGGGCCAACTTCTAACTCATGTAGCGGCATTGTGGGTCGTTTTTGAAACTTCAAAATGCGTAGGCATTATTTTGTAAGCCATACGGCTCGATCCACATTGTTATCTCAACCACGTTTACGAGCGTGTATGCTGCCTTTAAGACGCAATTTACCGCTTTTAGTTACAAGGGATGTATGATTTAAACTCACATCACATAGGGTAGAAATTCTCCGTGCTCCCTAATCTTAGCTATTTCAGTGAGAGCGTGACTCCCATTGATTGAGCACACAGCTACGATCTGAAATGTATATGAACATATTGCTTTCTTCAGGAAGTTTCATGGCAGCTTTCACAATAGGAATCATCGTCGTGTTTTTCGCAGTTAAAGCAAGCCTGGGGGCTGACCTCAATTAATACGGCAAAAGGAAGCTAGAGCACTGTCGAGAATGGTGAAATCGGGTTCTCTCATGTGGCGGACGACATTGAGGGAAACGAAGACTTCAAAATGCGGTGAAGTCTACACATATCGGAGATGCTGCTTTGCGGAGTACGCGTATTATATATCACTGCTCAATATCATTTACAATTGCTTCTGCCTGACTGCTCCCGCCTTATATCTTGCTTGACTTCTTATCGCTCGCGGCCAAATCAACGCGTGCGAAAGGCCAGAAGCTTTATTCCGATGCTCTACGACTGCTTTCCGGCTCAGTATGGCCGAACCTTTACCCACTATCAATGTTTTCAGAGTGATACTGATACGAGTCAAGCTTTCGGAATAAACATCTGGATGTCTCAGCTGCCGTCTAAGAGCTCACAGCGAACGGTTCGCTGTTCCCACCTGGTGAGCTGCCCATCGCAAACTGGATCTACAGCGCTGGGAAGAAGCGCGGCCAGCCGAAGAACTCCCTCCCCCCTCACGAGAGTTGACTGCTGGGCTGTGCTCGCGGTCCTCTTGTCGTTCCTGTTGAGCGCGCTTAGGCGCGCTCCAGGTTGGTGTTTTCTTTCAGGATGAAGTTGAGGCTGAGCGCTGCTCGCACTCCTTTACTATCCTCACATAAATTTGGGTAGAGCGCGACAACAGAAACGCGCTCCTCAAGTAGGTGATCCAAATGCACTGGAGTTGCTAGCAGCCTTCAGCTGGAGGGTAGCAGTTGGTTACTATGCTCGCACGCACTCTAATGGCTAGTGTGTTTCATTTTTTCACCGTTTCTATCCTGAGCGAGAGAATCCGGAACTTTCACTCATTAGCATAGGGCGGTTCGAAGACCACCATGACATGCGGCCCACTACAGGTCAGCGTCGAATCGGTGATCTTTGAAAATGATTTTATGGATGGATATTACAGTGAAAATGAAATATCCATTGAAGTTGACGTGGTCAGAAAATTAAACCTCATGCAACAGCGCAGTCGTCGGGCGCGGAACTGTTGAGGTGTACAAAGCACCGCTTATCGTTAGCTCCACCGCGATATTATGTCTTGGTTTATCGAAGAAAGTGTTCGACTACCAAAATGACCGTTCTGCGGTAGAGAGTAAAGGATAATGAGAGGATTTACACAATCAAAGTTTTGAAAATCAACTAGATGTTGTTTTGTGTGCTCCTTCATTTTCCACTGCTTCTGAGAGGTTGAGCATTGAGAAAAGGAGGTTCACACGTTCGTCACGCCGGCAATACTTCTCCACACGTTGAATCCTGCGTCAGGAGAAGTTCAGGTGAGAGAATCTGTATACTCTACCTGGATTGTTAAACTGTTGGGCATAGTTGCTCACGACATCAGCGTTAGTCGCCGTGAGATTTCTTTGGCAGCCGCAGTCTGCTAATGAATCATGCAATGATTTTCTCCCAGTTTTCATTAGATCCAACGGAGATACAGGGGAAAAATAACATTTAACATTTTTCCCCCACAAAAGCCAAGTCTTAACTTGGTCGAGAATAATTAACTCCAAAGCGAGTGTTTCTTTGATGAGGAAGGAGAAGGCCATTCTAAAATGAAGATGCATCAATAACTCCAACCAAAACTCAAAGAAAAAGTGGTCTGCCCTTTAGGGTCCTTCTGTGGTCGTTGGGGCCACTACGTCCAAAGAGGCTGAGTTCACTTTTCGCGAGAGCGTGCGATTACGCAAAAGCTATATTTTTTGCTGGCCGCTCACACCCGCTCGCGCAGTGACGCCAGCTCCAAGATGGAATTAGCAAATTTCAAGTTTACTGCTCCATCTCCAGAGCAGTAGGGATTAAACCTGTTGAAAAATTGTTGCCCTTGTTTCCCAGAATCCTACCACGGAAACCGCAAACTATGGGAAATGATCAGCCGTGGCGCCGATTCGAGCGATTGATCACCGGGTCAGACGTTGGGAATCTGATCTACACTAGGTAGGAGGTGTGCGCCCGTGTTGATTTGCGGGTACGGGCTTCTCCAGCGTTGAGGAGCTTGAGAGGCGCACACCAGCGGAAACGCGAGCTCTCACGACGTAGAGACGCTGTCTCCAGTTGATCCTAGAGTTGTCAATCACGCTTCACTGCGATATGCGGGCTGATCCAGCAACAGATGACTGATGAATAGGAATCTTCTCCGGTTAGAGAACAGCTCTAGTGAGATGGCCTCCCTGAGAGGCTCAGCAGCAGAGAAACCCACTTCTGTACCTCGCCATGAAATCAATATCATGTGAATAAAAAAATGTTCACGGAAGATGCTTGATTGTGAGAAGTTGGAGGCCCAGTCAATATCATCAAAAAGCGAGGTTCAGACGTTAGATTGTTGAAAACTCCGAACAGTTTTCACCACTCATGTGTATGTGCGAAAATTTCCTCGTTTTGCCTTCAGTGATGATCTGGAAGCTTCGAGGCTAGGTTTTTTGTACGTCTACACCCGCATTGTGTCTTCGGTAGCAGGCTACCCCAAACACGGAGGGATTAGACTACATCTCACCTTGACTCCTCATAAGGATTCGGCTGGGCGCCTACGCAATCTTCCTCCCATAGCCATGGATCGTTTCCATGAAATGCGATTCTCAATAATAAAAAGGGAATCGCAATTACTACCAACTCAAACAATTGGGTTCGTGAGATTTGAGAAAGACATGAAGGAACTGGTCTCCCACAATTGGGTGAAGATGCCTGGGACAAGTAACCCGGCTTATAGTACGAGTGGGGCTTGTCACCACTGCTAGTTATCTAGATTGTCAGTTCGTAATCCACCGAATTGGCTGTAATTTCCACTCAATTAGCCATGAAGAGTACGACAGCTAGTTGTTTTGAACCCGTGACTTTTGGTAGTCGCACTGTGTTCTCGTGGTTCACAACAGAGTTCAGAAAGCATACGTCACAAGTTTTTCCAAGCATTGTCATGCTTTCTGATGCCTCAATTCAGAGGTTAATGAGCAGTGACAGATACTGAAAAAAGCTGCTGTCTGTTAGTGTTTTGAGGAGTGATCTCTACTAAAATACGCGAAGTGCTGATGGCGTATTTTTTTGTGATATAGGAATTGCCAGGTTCTTTCTATGCATAGCTGTAGGAGTAGAGATCGACAATACGCCTGCAATGTGGTGCATTAACAAATTTGGCGGTACTGGAAGTAGCAGTTCGAATCGGATAGCCCGGAAACTAATTCTCCGGGCTCAGGTGCGCGGATTCTACAGGTCGCTAGTAATAAGGAGTGGAGAACTCCGCAGCTGGCCTTTTCTAGAAAACTCCACGCTTTTTTTTCGATTGTTAGCTTCACCATATTATGGTAACGAACAATGGGGAAATCCTTCTGTTGGATTATTTATCACTCGTCTCCATGTAGTATGTCAAGACTGCGAACGGTTTCTTCCAGATCTACACTGCAGGTCGATGCATGCTTTCGAGCAGCCCTAATCGGGGGCCTTCGCTTCTGCTTACGCGCCGTAAAACGCGCAGACAGCCATACAAAAGAATGCTCGAAAAGAAATATATCATCTGATAGTAGTTGGTCCCTGATGGTCAGCCAATATTGGTGGCCTGTGGTAGATTTTCACGAGAGAGACGTCGTGATCCTACCTCTGAGTCCTCGCCTTCTTGTCAATCTGTAGGGAACACCCCACATTTCCTGTAAAACCGGCTCTCTCACTGAATACTGGTCCAATACCGGTGAGTACTGAAGCAGCAGAGTTTCGACTGCCGCTCTTTCGGCTTCAATGTCGAACTGGTCAACCGCCACTATGAGATAATACAAATCAGCTTTCAAAAGTGGGACACATAGAGCTATAGGCTAAGTTATTTTCCTCTAGCAGAAGCTCCTGTTGGAAGACCTGGTTTACTCAGCGATAAACGCGCACAGATAGGCTGTCTCCAAGTATGTAGGCAGTCTGGGAGGAAGCAGGACAGACACTGTTGTGATTCCTATAACCATTTTCATGGGGGAATTTTTTGATGGTGGCCCTCCAGTTCAAAGCAGTATATCCAGGGGGTGAGTCGGACATTCGACTACATCTGAGGGTTTCGTCATAATTCGGCTCTGACGCTCTGGAATCTCACTTGGAAAATTACAATCTTGCTCGCTCCAGCTTCGCCTAAGAGGGTTTCAAATCAGGCGGTTTTTTGTCGAAATTTGGTTCAAATTTCTCTCAGCCGCTGAGTGTTAACGCTGGATTATGTGTGTTAATACAGTCAGCTGGGTGCTTCAGCTCACACTGCAGATAAATATCAGCCTTCACACAAAGACCCTCACTTGTATGTCCAGTCACAACAACAAAGTTCTAGTTAATTTACGCAGAACGATGATGCTGAGGACAGGCGAGGAACACTTTCTGCTCTCGTACCACTTTCACACAAGTGTTGCTTCTATGTCTGTGACAAAATAGCTTAATGTGGTTCAAAGAAAGCAGGCGTTGACAACACTTATGAGGCTCGTTCAGCGAAGGCATCCTCAATGACCGCATCCAAAATCAAGGGAATATCAGCTAAACTGATAAATGGGGCGGCAAATCGGGCCACATATGGTAAACCCTTCGGTAGATTTCATATGATAGATGTGAGAAACTCTATTGGAGTGGCCATATTGTCAAACGCATAGGTTGAAGAAGCAATTGTAATTGATATTGAGCAGTGATATATGATGTTATATTTTGCTAGACAACGAAGTTGTCGACGTAAAATATTTATTATATGAACTGCGATATATCAATTACATACACCCACCCATTCCCTTCCCTTTTCCTCGTTCGCCAAATCGGACTCTTTTAGCACAAGTGCACGGCACAATCGGCAGCGTTGTGAGTCGCGCAAGCCAGCTAGAGAGGATGGAGGAATAAGACCACAAAAGGCCTGGAAGGAATGAGACTTGTTCAAGCCTCATCAGGAGAACAACTAAACGCAAATAAAGCAATTCCTGCTACCTTTTCACGATTCGTTGTCGAGTTGTAAAATAAAAGGTTATATTTGCAAGTGTTCTCGTGGGTTTTCACACTCACGTTCAGTTGCTCGCTATTATCCGGCAACTGAGACATCCAGATGTTTATTCCGAAAGCTTGACTCGTATCAGTATCACTATGAAAACATTGATAGTGGGTAAAGGTTCGGCCATATTGAGCCGAAAAGCGGTCGTAGAGCATCGGAATAAAGCCTCTGGCCTTTCGCACGCGTTGATTTGGCCGCGAGCGATAAGAAGTCAAACAAGAGATAGGGCAGGAGCAATTAAGGCAGAAGCAATTGTAATTGATATATCGCAGTTCATATAATAAATATTTTACGTCGACAACTTCGTTGTCTAGCAAAATATAACATTTCTGGCGTTTTCTTAGCGTTTTTTTTTCTCCGCGAGTGGCTCAAGAACTATTATTCAATGGAATCTCTGGAAAAGAAATTAGTTGCTTTTCTCACCGCGAACGCTGGTTTGAGCTGGTTTGTGTGAAGCCCATTCATAGCTGGTCGCTTCGAGTAGTCGCGGCACTGCCAACAGTTACAAAACCCGTCGCGATAACAGGTCTCGCACCGACAATAAGTAGCGGCGGTCGGAACAGTTTGCAGTTTCAGCCGCGATCGCCGAGCGATTGGGGTCTTTCATAGCTGGTCGAAGCGACCTGCTTGACTTTGTTAGGTCGCTTCGACTAGTCGCGTCGCTTCCATGATGGAAGCGATTCGTCTAGTCGAAACGACTAGACTGTGATATTTCGTCAAGATGTGGGGTATTCGGCGCCAAATTGCCGACCTCACACGCATTAGGCGTTTAAGTTTCCAGTGAAATCCTACAATTACAGCAGACTAATCCTTTTCATCTCTCATTTTTATTTAATTTGTAAATTATTCTTCTGAACATAAATGTTCAATCACTGACCATGGTCGAAACAATCGAAACAAACGAAGGTGCTTATTAGCGGTCGTTTATACCCCCGCAGCGGAGCGGGCCGGCGAAATGTAATTTTATAATATTGCTTACGGCGCGACACGATCGATATTAGGGGTCGTATATACTCCCGCCGCCGAGCGGTGCGGCACAGAGCATTTCTGCATTATTGATCAGGCGGCGCGGCACGATCGATATTGTAGGACTGCACTTCGCTGCGCCGTTCGGCGGCGGAAGTATAAACGACGCCTTAGGGGTCGTTCATAATTCCCCCGCCGAGCGACGCGGCCGGGTGCATTCCTACAATATCGATCGTGCGGCGCCGCGTGGTCAATACTATAGGATTGCACTGTGCCGCGCCGCCCCGCGGCGGGAGTATAAACGACCCCTTATAGGAATGCACTTCCCCGCGCCGCTCGGCGGCGGAACTATAAACGCCTTAGTTATAACGGGTTTCGATCTATTCATATGACGAACGCTGTGTTGCGTCGCTCTTCGCACGAAGTACGCACTAGACCTCAAGGCCTAGTGCATACTTAACGCGACGCACGGCAGCGACAGTACATACTGGCCATATCGAATTTGGTCGATATTGGTGACAAGCACTATGTCTTGTCGCTAGTCGCGGTATGTAATATCCCGGCCCAACGGCAAATATGTGTATTTCGCCGTGATCGACCGTTCCTCTTCTAACTTTGCATGGTTCGAAATGGAGCACATTTCCAATGTCGCCAAAGGAATGGTGTTCTCACCGATCTCAAAATGATGCCCTAAGAACAGATTCTAGGTCATCCAAATGTTATCTCACCTGTGGATGTCTCACGGCTAGCATATTGACTAACAGTCCTCCAAAAGACACGCCCTGTATTCCAATTTCATTCCTTGCAAACGGCCGAGAAATCAACCAGTCAATCGCCTTCTTGAAACACGTACATAACAAAGTAAATCAAAATTATATTAGATAGTCCACTGTTTAGTTCTTAACACCACAAATATGCAAGTGAACCTTGCCCTTATTACCACGAAAATACGTGTGAACTTTGCTTTTGTGAACAGCAGACATTCCCTTCTTGAATGTTGTGTCCAAAGTTGTTCGTATTTAGAAGAACGTCGACATTTTTTGACTAGTGTTTCTGACCAATGATTGCTCGAGACAAAAGCTTCAAACTGCGGGATTCTCACTTTAGTTGCCCAGCGAGACAAGCTAAAAAAATACATTTGTTTTATGCTAGATATGTAGGATTGAGTCTATCAAAACCAAAAGAAAACTTTGATCTTCATTATTCACCTTAAAATAGTCCATATCAAGATCATTCATATCGTCAGTCAAGGTTTTGTACTGGAAGAAAGCCAAAGATAGCACGCAAAATCCTTCTGACGCTAGTGTAGCTCCTTTGTGTTCGTTGATTCCACCACCTGTACCCGACATATCGAGAATCGTAGGAAATGGACCACCTCCTAAACGAAGTATGTAGTTTGTTAATGACACATGAGAGGAAAAGGCTGCTAGTTCAAGCACTTCTGCGACATTGAATTAGGTGAGAAACGGCTTCCGTGTCAATGAAAAGTACAGGCCATAAAACGGCCAAAGTCTCACCGTCGACTGCGTACCACGCGCTGCGCGACCGCACGCGCGTCGGAAGCAGACGAGTTTAACGTCGCGCGGCGGCCGGAACTCGTCGCGCGGCGGCCAAAACTCGTCTGCTTCCGACGCGCGTGCGGTCGCGCAGCGCGTGGTACGCAGTCGACGGTGAGACTTTGGCCGTTTTATGGCCTGTAGACAGGCAACATTCTACGTAAATAAGTATGTGCTATGATTGCCCTCTAAATGTTCCCAATATGGCACAATCAGTTAATGGTCGCTACCGAATTCGTAGTCTAGTCTAGTCTCCGTCGCCCTTCGAGGCCTCGCAGTCCCTCACGAAGATTGTTGCAATCTGCAGTACACCACAACAAATAAAGCGGACGCCACAAGCCCGCACTTCATTAACTAGACTAGAAAATCAAAGACGACTATACAAGTCGTATCATTCGACTGTAAGCATATTATTCCATTCTTTAGAAAAAATCAAACCAAGTGAATGGTACATGCTCAATGTCCGGGTAATACAACCTCATCACACTTGTTTATTCTTCACACTTGTTTTCGCGAACGATTTCTCGGGTTATTACGGTGCGTGTGGCGCAGTGGCAAAAGACGCTGTCGGGGTGCAGGGTGGAGCGTTTGATCCTCGCCTAGGGCGAACGAGCCTTTGATCCCTATAGCATCGACAAAATGGTTCCAGACTTTGCTGGGAGGATGGCAACATTGACACTAACGTTGGCTGGCCTCAAAATCATTGTGTAGACTTACATTTAAAAGTCATTCAATAGCGTACGCATGTCCAGAGGGCTTGATTGACGGAGAACACTTCATGCTTTGTCCTATATTGTTGACAAAGAACAAAAGAGCGTTTACGTCCACGCAGAACGCGCCAGCTAATCTTTTCGGTCAAACGTCTCTCAAATAAGGGCAGCATACGCTCTCAAATATGTTATCAATTTTATGGCTTTAATGGAGGGTTTCAAGCTTTCAGCCCTGGAAACTGATGAAAAGCCATCAAAAAACCATGTTAAATAAGAAATAACGCGTTGTTCTTCATGGAGTGTAAGTGCACGAGTTACACCGCAGTATACTTGGGCCGAATCGAATGATCGAATCATCATCCGATTGAAAAAAGTCGACTTCGACTAAATCGACTAAGTCGACTATTCGAAAAGTGGAAAATCCGGCTAAATCCAAAAGTCGATCATTCGAAAAAGGACGATTTTCGGATAAGTCGAGAAGTCGATCATTCGAAAAAGGGCGATTTTCGGAAAAGTCGAGTAGTCGATCATTCGAAAAGAGTAATATCCGACTTATTCGAAATTTTTGCCGCTTTCAAGAGTAGCTGGTATTTTTGTTATCCGAAGATATTTCTTCGGATAATGGATCGATTCAGATATTACCGATTTTAAATTTCCCGGATATTGGTTCAATTCAGACAATGCGTTTTTTCAAATTTTGGATAATGGATCGATTCAGATAATGTCCTTTTTTCAATTATTTGGACACGGATAATTTCGGATAACTTTGGCTATTTTCGGAGCCAAGTTCAGTTGATGCAAAACGGTAAAAAATGAACCAGGTACTCAGAGCAAGTCTCTGAAAACATCCATAATTGAAGAAACAGAAGTACTTCATTGCATTTGAAGCATGTTCACATACGAACATCAATCTTCATAAATGCATATTAATAAAAATATGAAAACAAATCTTCAATTCTGAAAATTTAGCTTCCTGGCAAAAGTAACGATTTGGTAATGGTGAAAAAAGCATCAAAATTATCTTGAAAGATGATTTGGCGTAAAATAGCCTGGAAAAATTAAAAAAAGCTAAGAAATGAAGTGAAATAACCAAAAAGGCGACTTGGTGGTCGATCCTTTCACAGGCTCCTCCGTTAAACTTATCAAAACGAAATCAAGCACAATATGGAATGGAGTTCACCTAGCTTGGCCTATGCTGATTCCCTGATTGCAGCTTTCAGAAATGGCTTAATGTTTCCGTTTCGCGCTTGATTTCGTTTTGATAAGTTTAACGCAGAAGCTTGTGAAAGGATCGACCATCAAGTGGCCTTTTTGGTTATTTCACTTCATTTCTTGGCTTTTTTTATTTTTCCAGGCTATTTTACGCCAAATCATCTTTCAAGATATTTCAAGATATTTTTGAAGCTTTTTTCACCATTACCAAATCGTTACTTTTGCCAGGAAGCTAAATTTTCAGAAGTTTCAAATATTTTTTCCCGAAGGTTCCCTTTCCGACTTCAATTTTGCTCAACGATTTACATTTTGGAATAATGAAACATCTAACAGACATTATTCTCGTATGAGAACAACTTTTAAAACCTATGACCCAATACATTAAAAATACCACTCATTGCCGCATTTTGTGCAACATGTGAGAACTCAGTGTTATTGATCATTAACATTTGATCTTGCATGATGAGAAGAATTTCCCAAACAAGTAACTTAGAGCCATCAACAATCAAAAAACATTGCGGCATTTCGTGCGACAGGCGAAAAAATCAATATTATTGATTGGTATTTATCGATAATGACTGATGATCAAAATTCCCCAACCAAGAAAACCAATCCCACCAGCAATCACCACTGCTCGCGGGATAGGGGCTCTCTACACACAGAGGGAAGAGTTTCCCCGTTTTCGCAGTTTGGCACGTCATCCCCCTCAGTTCAAGCAAAGCGGTTCCGAGCGGAATTAGAGCCGCGAAAGGCGGGATAATTTCTCCCTCGATGTGTAGAGGGCCCCTGTCCCCTTCTCGCCGCATTTTGTGCAAAAAGCGTGAAAATCGATAATATTGATTATCGATCGATGTCGTGTCATCAGTACGAATTCGGACAAGTTCAGTACTTACCTCCGACGACCTGTGTTGATTGGCTACAGATTCACCCACTTACCCCGGGGCGGCATGCACGTACGCGGCGGGTTAGGTTGGGGTTAGGCAGGGTTTGGGGCGTCGGCGCGTTTGATCATTGCTGTGCGAGTGCTGGAGATAATCAATAGTTGTGGTCTCAACGGGGTTTCGGCTGCTCCACCCTCCTACGTAGGGTTTGCGAGGGAACGATTTTTCAGTGCTAGCCTAACCCCCTTTTAGCCCTCGCGCTGCTATCATCAAACGCGCCGACGCTCCAAACCCTGCCTAACCCCAACTTAACCCGCCGCGTACGTGCATGCCGCCCCTGGTCTCCACAGCCGTAGCAGAAAACAGCAGTTTTCGTGATCCACGGCTAATTTAGTATGTAAACCCACGATTTTGAGGTACCCTTCAGAGTTAAGGTATCAAGTTCAAAATGGAACAGGAGCGACCTGCATCCATTTCCAGCCTCCTGTCCAAAAATGAGCTCCCTAGCTCAATTTTAAGTGTACCAACAAGATCGTGTACGCCGTCTGAATAAAAAAAAGGAGATTAACAACAAAAACGCGCGGTCTTTCAATTTTTACTTGAAAACCAGTGAACTGTTCTGAACCATTTTTGGGTACATATCCCAACTTTTTGCGTTCTTTTTAATGCAATTGAGCTCTAATTTCTACGTTCGCTCTGGGCTGAGATTTTGAAAAAGTGGTTGCGCGCGTGGCCGATTCAAAACCAAATCTGATGCGCGCTTCGCGCGCACCACAATTACTCTATCGTCGTTGGGACGCACAGTATCATCTATACAAAGGTTTTTCAGAACAACTAGCTAGTAAAAAGTATGCAAAGCAACTATAAAAAAACTTCTACACTGAATGACTAGCCACTTGGTCATCTCGCTTGACTACGCCCATTTTTCCGCGCCGCAACGACTCTTCCGATTTCGGAAGGAGGAGGAAAACCCTGGGTTGATGTACTAAACAGAAGGCGGTAAGGAAACATGGGCGTGGCCTGGTGCAATTTCATCCCAATTTATCCGATTTTATCCCAAAAAACATCCGATTTTATCGGAAAATTATTCGATTTAATCCGAAATTTTACCCGAGTTTTATCCGAATTTTACCCGAATTTTTTGTTCTTCGGATAATGGTTCGATTCAGATAATGCCGATTTTAAATTACCCGGATATTGGTTCGATTCGGATATCCGGTCGGATATTCGAAAAGGAGTAATTTGGATACTAAATGTAGTGCCTGGCTACTGAGAAAGTTGCTGGAAATGCCAGCTACTCCATCTGGACACATTTTTCTAATTTGCGCGTAATCAATGCAGAATTTTTGTAGCCGCAGACAAACCTAATCGATGCCTTCTTTCTACTATCTAATTACTTTTTTTCTGATTTCTACATGTGCGCAACGTTCAATGATTTTTATACTGAATTAAGAGCTCATAGGATTTCAAATAAAGGTGTCTGAATGGAAATGAAAATGGGGAAACTGCGGGCGAATTATGCTGATCATCGAGGAGGAAAATTGTCATATTAGAGGGGTCGTACGCGTAGAAAACCATAGGTTTTTTCATATTCTGTATAGCTTGGCTTCTTTAGTGAAAGAAAATGTCGGACGAGTCCCTAAAAAATCTTCATTTATAAAGAAAAACCAGTTTGAATACACTGTAAAAATGACTTGAGGTTCGCGCCAAAATCGTTTTTGAAGTTTTCCTGCATGTGGAGTTCGGATCATAGTTGTTTTAGTGTTGTTTGACAGTCCCATCAACATTCTATGAGAAAGTGGTAGATGATGAAGTGCTTGATGTGCTTGATGATCGACCCCATAGCAGCTTTCAGCTGGCCGTAGCTTTGAGAGGCAGTGCTCGCGATTAATCTCATATTCGAGTTCGACTCAAAAATGGGGTTGTTCGGTCGTGAGCTATCCAATAGTGAATAAACAGTGGAGAAAAGCGCTCAGAAAAAGCTAAAATAGCTGTTTGTAACGTTCTGGGCTGGACGAGCTTACGGGCCCTGCTAGTTTCCGCAAGTGCGCGTTGATGGCAAAAAGTGGGCGATTCGATCGGGCTGAACGTGGCGGAGTTCTTTGGCAATTTGCCATCGAAAACGTCAGCGGCGCCATAAGCTCTTCAGGACGGGGCGGGCGGGCTAAGAGCAAGCGTACTTGGCTAACGAAATCTTTTCGCCGTCGTTTTTATCGATTTTTGGCCCGCTTTTACTGCTTTTTAAAACCCTACCCCCTCTAGCATCTGTCAGCGTAGCATTTCACACTAAAAACTTAAAAGCGAAATTCATCGTGAACACTGCTTTTAGAAGCTGAAATAGGCCTCGGTTGATATCTGAGCTAGGTATGGGGTGTCCGCTTGTGCGCTACATTGAGAAAGTCGCGACGCATCCGCGCGCGCACGAGGAAAGGGGGCCATTCTTATCAAAGCTTTGTTCATACAGTCAGCGCAGATAGCACTGATGCTTTGCGTTCCCTGTTGTGCGGTAGCGCAAGCTCGGTGCCCGCATGCTATAACATGTGGCACCTAGTTTACACTAACCGTCGATAGGAATCGCCAAGTATTATAACGATCCGAGCAGACTGTACACTCCTTGCCCCATACCTCGGTAAATATCGGAGACTCGCTTTAGTTCCCAAGGGTTACTTCCCCGCCGTTGTTCCTCCGGACAATAGCCGTTAGACCCTGAAGCCAGTTTCCAAAATTATCGATTCTTTCATTTTTATTTGAAGACTTACCTAAGTCGCAAATAACTCCTAGTAAATCCTTTAAACTTTTTTGTGCTTAAGCTATTCTTTTTTCGCATTCCGATTCCATAAATATGTGGAAAAATTTGTAATGGCGCTGTTGCGGGAACGAAAAAGTCAATTAGGCTATCACCTCTTCATGTACCGTCCGAATGGCTGAATGGAAGGGTAGATGATTTTTTAAGTCGATTGAAAAAGTCGACTTTTTATTCGAGAAGTCGATCATTCGAAAAAGTGGGATTTTCGACTTATCCGAAAAATTCGATCATTCGAAAAGTGGAAATTCCGGCTAAGTCGAAAAGTCGATCGTTCGGAAAAATGTGTTTTTCGACTTATTCGAAAAAGTCAATCATTCGAAAAGTTTAAATTTCGGCCAAATCGGAAAGTCGATCATTCGAAAAAGTCTAATTTTCGACTTGTTCCAAAAGTCGATCATTCGAAAAAATTTCCAATTTGCCCAATTATACACCGCAGCGTACAAGCTCAGTTCAGATAACGAAGCTACAGACAAATCTATTGTAGTAGCGAATTAGTAGACACGCGCGACCAGTACTAGAACGGTTACGCCGTTTGAAGCACCAAAAACGAGCCAATATGACGGCCTTTGTTTTGGGGGTGCGGGGTTCGATGAGAAGTGTGTTGAGCCCCAATATTTAGCGGTTCAAAATTACTCAAATTTGTCATTTTAGCTCGTGATGACGCTATCAACGACGTGAGCTTTCTAGAAGGAGCTTTACGATCTTTTTGGGCTTCGCTACCTCCTATATTTACTTTTGCGGGTGTGTGTGTGTGTGTGCTACCGAATTCTAGTTTTCAAAAAAATCACCCGGCGGCTTGAAGAGCGTCCCACAAATCCCGTCCTCCTCAATTTCTTGTCGAACGACGTCAGGATGTATCCAGCGCTTGGTCAGGGGCAATGAATGTAGAAGTTTACCACTGCAGTCACGCAACCTATATGGGACATCAGTAAGGCATATCTAATGGAACGGAGAAGTGTGATCAAACGACACCCACTCAACAACATATAGAAAAGGATCCGGTGGTGTACATTTGCAATAATTTCCAAATCGGAACTCATCTGATGGCACCATCCCTTCAAATAATCCCATTTGTCGAACACCTGAATAATCTTTAGACTTTAGCCAGAGCATTTGGTCTGAGCATTCGTAAAGAGCTCTTCGTTTTTCAGTTTGCCAGGAACGAGCGTGTCTTTTCTGTATGAACATCGTTATCAGCAATTATGCTTCGTTATGATCGACGACCGCAAGTTGTCGCTGCTCAAAACGAAGAGCTCTTTGGTATCGCCCCAGAGTTCATATACACAAACACACCTGAGTATACTCCCCTCAAAGGTGCCTGCTTCTCCAAGTTCACTCTACCTTGGTCGTCTGCTCTGTACAAACCGCGTCCGAACAATGTACCCATAGGGTGTTTCAGCCTCAAGTAAACACTCTTACACAAAAGCTGGTGAGGCTAAAAATGTAAAGTTTTGCATTGCCGAAAAAACAATTTTCAGATTTCATACTCATCCCGGAGAGAATGAATCACGCGCTAATCACAATCGTGCATTCAAGGCCCCCTAGAAACGAAGTTAATAGCTCTTGAAAGGCAGTATGCAAGATAAGTCTCGTTTTTGAGTTTTCAGAGGAAAGCACTATGTACGCTGGCAGATACTGGAGGTGATAGAGTCGAAGAAAGCATCGAAAACGGACCAGAAATCGATAAAAGCAACGGCGAAATAAATATTTTGTTAGCCCAGTACGCCTGCTCTTAGCCCGCCCCGCCCCATTTTGACGAGCTTGTGGCGCCGCGAACGTTTTCGACGGCAAATTGCCAAGCAGGTCCGCCACGTCCAGCCTGATCGATTCGCGCACACTTCGCCCTAGCGCGCGCTTGCGGGAACTAACAGGTCCCGTAAGCTCGTCCACGCCCTGAACATTTGAAACCGCTATTTTAGCTTGTTCTGAGCGCTTTTCTTTGCTGTTTCTTCTCTATTCATTGCTAACGACCGGACAACCCCATTTTTGATTCGAATTCGAATATGACACTGATCGTGAACACTGCCTTTAAATATGTCCTAATTTAAGGGCGAAAATTCGGTGGACGAGTTGTCTCATCACTTTACTTCTCTTCAGTCTCAGGAACAGCTCGAGAGCAGACCAAAACGATGAGAGAGATGCACACGGAAGTCAAAATCGAAGACCCGATTGAAATTTACTCATCTAAATACTCGCCATTGAATTCGATAGTCGAGAAAAGGGGCGTAGCCAGTCGTAGTAATTGAGTGGGTCGGGCGTGTGGTTGGCGCCTACTCAGAACTTTTTAAACAATTTGTTCCCCAATTTTTGAACAAGTTACGAATTGTCTAAGTCAAATGTTTGTAGCTGGTGCTAAGGCAGGTCTAATGTCTCGCTGGGCTAGGTGGAAAATTGTCCGTACCGGTAGTAACGAACAACTAATCAGATGGTTGTCTTGTAATTGCTCACAACCTTGTCGGAAACATATTCATGACGTTCACGGACTATTTTCCCACTACCTCACCAACAATCAACGCCGTGGTTTCCACACTTTGTTTTACAGTTGTTCATACCCAGTTTGATAGTTGACCATAGCGTAACAGACATAGTGCACCCACTTAAGCCTAGTTTTGACTGCAGGTAGTCGCTGCGGCCATGTAAGGGACAACTGTTCCTTTTTCATCGCTTGTAATGGAAAGCCGCTCCAATTGTGACCGCTTCGTGACAAACGTCCTACATCGCTGGGTCGCGGCGACGAAATCCTATGTTTTACTGCATCGCTGCTCGAAGAGCGATTCTCAATGGTCGCTGACCATCGCTCCATCGCGGCCAAAATGGCAGCGATGGAGCGATTGCCAGCGAATGACACGTTTCGTCTAATGAATGTTGACCCTTTCACATGACAAGATCAGTGTTTTCGAGTCGAAACGCGTTATTGTTGAATACCAGCCATTAATTTCACTGATTGATTGAATTTCTTCTATCATCCGTGGGCCTATGCACTATGAACAGAATCGCTGCCGCTGCTACATCGCTGCAGCAGCGGGTGTGAAATCGCTGCGATGAAAAACAGCAGCGATGCAGTCAAAACTAGGCTTTACACATCACCAGCGCGGTGGCTTTCAACTCTTCTCTTAAAATTGTCCACAACTCCATGGGAAATTTCAAAAGAAGATTCGGAAGACACGGCGCTCGTAATGTGTAAGTGTGGGGCAATATGGCTATCACGCTATGAACAGCTATCAAACTGTTGTCCATTGTACTCGATGAACAACATTCACAACAATCTCTCATGCTTGTATACAAATGTTATAACAAATTTATTCCACAACTGCATCATTACAGGATACAAAACAGAACAGAAAAGTGGTGAATCCGAAGAACCAAGACAGGTTTATTGACATCCGTATCTTCATGAAAGATCAGCACGACGGGGGTATCCCTGAGATCACTGCTGCGCGATGTTGTGCTCGTCTTCGTCCACTGTACCATAGCAAAGATGACGTCGCTTGGCCGCTTCAGCCCCCCAAATAACACGGCTCCTGTAGAAAGTTTAGGTCAGATTTCGAAGATTTGAAATACACAAGATTTAGAGGATGCCTCTTTTATGCTCTTTAATACCAGGGTCATACTTCCCGAGACCGACGATAGCAACTCCAGGCATATTTCTTCATCTGTCTGACCGCCGGCATTCACATGGCGAGCAAAAACCATTCCCGGCGTCCGCCAGGTTTTAGACGGCCGTCCGCCAGAACCCTGCCGGCGGTCAGCCAGGACAGTAACCGGTGGCTGGCAGACTATTGGCTACTACCTGGCACTCCTGCAACTGAGCAATCACTAGACTGCGGTCCGCCAGTCTCTTGGCAGACCGATGAATCGCGGTGGGTCCCTCACCGCAGATTGTTGCGTAGGAGATTGCCTACGCAAAGGTCTGAGGTGATGCATCCACCCCACCTCCCCCCCATTAAAATCAGGGACCAAACTATAACATGTAGAAACGTGAGGAGTCGTTAGCTATTTCGAGTGCCAGCCATGTGACGACTCGGTGCCAAGCGAACGCCACAAGGCGGTTAGGCGCCAACGGAGTGCCGATTTGTGGATAACCGCGTTTTCATGCGCTCGGTAAATTCGAGGTGTGATAGCCAATGCCAGATAATTGCAATCTCTCACGCAGATTTCAGGCAACTTGCACATTTTCGCCAGCGGTCCGCTGCTCGCACTAATGGAGATGGCAAGAATGAGCCAGCTGTCGGTCTAGTAATTGCCATTCGCCAGCTGAATGCCAGGTATCACCCAGCTCTTAGGCAACTCGCACATTATCGCCAGCAGTCCGCCGCTGGCATTACCTGACATGACGAATGTGTGCCAACTGTCGGCCTCGTAATTGGCATTGGCCAGCTAAATGCCAGCTGTCATCTAGCTGTTGAGCGACTGGCGAACCTTCGCCAGCTGTCCGCCGCTCCCACTGCCTGAGACGGTAGACATTTGTGATAAATATAGCGCCGTCGCCCAAAGTATGCTCCTAGCCTTAGAGACCTACAAGTTAGTGGTAAGAGGAGGAGAAAATCAAAGAGTGCTGAAAAAATATTTACCACGAATAATCCCCCCTATATTGATACGCACATCAACTTGAAGAATTTTCCTAATACCGAGGAACTCCATTTTGAAAAAAAAATGGCCCATCGGTGGTGTCACCATCAAGCCGTACATGGTGGCAGCCAGCGCATGGCCCACCGCTAGATCATACGATTGAATGGGTAAAGGTAAAGCAGTCTGATTTCAGTTTTGAGGAGACAGCGGTTTTAGGTTTTGCTAGAATTTCGCCAAGAGGTTTTTCTCAAGGTGATGAACTTGAATTAAGTTTCTTCCTTCTAATTCGGGAAAATTGCGGTAAATACTGCGTCAATTGTCATTCGGCCACCATAACCTGCCGTACCTTCTCGAACATCGGGAGGCGGACAATGGATTCGAGATCACCTCCCTTAGGGAATGAACTGGGCAAACTTACAATCAAAGCGGCAACTTTGATCAAACCTCAGTGTACATATCGTAATCATCCCTAACGCTAGAAACTTTCCTCATTTTCATGTTCGGCTTTGCCTCCCCCACCCCCCCCCCCCTCCACTAGTCTCAGGAATACGGAAAGGAAAGTGTTGAGAGAATGCAAGTAACATAGTGTGGAATAGTACTGGAAATGTAAGCAGTAAACCCACCTCATTTTATGACATCCATTCTCAAGCTCCTTCGATACAATTTGGTTCATTCGTCTAGATGAGAGATTTTCGTCTCCGTTGGCACTGGGATCAACTCCGCTATATGTTTCTTGGCCTCACGAAGGAAGTGCCTGGCGGTGATTCGCAGAGGTGCTGGGGCCTGAAACTAAGGCTATTTGTTAAAAACATCGACTTTTTCTCGTCACTTAGGTTTACAAAAAAATGGTTACAAAAGGCTTCTCAATTCAAAATGCAAGGAAGTTGAAGGATGACTGAAGCAACAAATAAGTGAAAAGTGCGGAGATCGAATGCAGAACAAGTTAAAAACAGCGGAGGAAGAGATAAAGCAGCGGCGGGCAGCGGAGGCATTGTCACCATCGCGCTATCGATTTATAGAAGCTAGGGATCAACTGATCCGCCTTGTTGTTCATAACAAGTGCGTTCCAAAGTTCGGGGAATAGTTGTTCAGTAAGCTGTTCGTAAGTGATCCGTACATCAGGCCGGTTTAATGCCCAGGGTAATTCGTTCGTTGTTTTTTTCGCGAATTCTGACGTAGTCAGAAGTATGTCCGTTCCCAAAATTTTTTGCCGATTACTTGTTCGTGCCCGTATCCAAGGCACTTCATCGATTTTCGTCGCACGTTAATTGTCCGTGCGCCGTTGCAACCACCAACAACTAACGTGTGAATTAAATAATTGAACCGAACACTGTTCACGCAAAGATATGTTGTTCTATAATTGCTCGCGGTGTTTTATGTCGTTCTCAAATTGTTCAAAAAGTTCTGAGTATATCTCGCCTATTTGGAGAGGCCGAGATCTCGAACTTGGCACGTGTTATTTAGGAAAGCTCTACTGTACAATAACATGAAAAACTCAAAATTCACATCTGAGGTGTACTGTGCTTCTGAAAGCAGCAATTACGATCGCAAGCTGATATGCTCGCAAAGCCTGCGCTAGAACACTCATGCTCCTGGATGCGTCAGAAACGCCAAAATGACCGTATTTGAGCAACAAGTTTGAGGGTGTTTGTACTTAGGGGCGGGATTTGACGGAAAATGAGCAGGGTCCCAACGCTTTGGTGGTCCAAAATGGTTGAACACGGTCAGTCTGGCTTGGTGTTGAGGCTTTCAACGACGCAGTTGTCCCAGCACATGTCCTATGAGTCCATTAGCGTAGCCGTATCAACCACTTTTGCGAGCGCGTATACTGCATTCAAGGAAAGATTCATTCGAGTCTTGAAGACTTAAGATAGTTTATGTGGGCTCGCAGCTTCTGATCGTATTCCTTTTGACAAATATTATGATTTCGAGAGAGAAAGCTTTCCAATACTTGTTCGATTTTGGTTTTTAAAAAGGTTTCGTTTAAGACAGTGCTTGAAAATACGGTAAGCATCCTTCAGAACATTTTCTCATCATCTAGAATAATGGTCAGTTCCAAATAGCCTAGCTCCCTCATTTCGAGTCGGCCACATGTCAAAAGCTCCTTAAGGGCAGTGGTCACGATGAAAAATGTTCGAAAAAAACTACAAAAATCAACTTAGACAAAAAACAGCTGAAAATCTATGAAGGTAGCGCGGTAAAAAACGGCCTAGAATTAGAGTTCCTAGGGCCAAGAGAAGCCAATTCGTGCACACGTGCACAGCGCCGACCAAAAAGATCGCAGCCTCATGCTAAGCGGTCTAAAATCATCGACATTCAGGGGAAGAAATAAATGCAAATTTACCTAATAAAAACACTTGAGCAATAAAAGAAAGAACTCCAGTCAATGTTTTTGACTAGATGTGCAAATAAATCCGAAGGTTCATCGATTGAAATTCAATTTCAAGCCAGCTGATGTTCCTGATATGAGAGACCAGCGGCGTCGGCCGGCTGACGCCGGCCTCTGCCGCTGGGGCCCGACTGCGCCGGCCCATTTGCCGGCTTCGCCGGCATATTGGGTATAAGGCAAATAACTCGGTGCTTTCTTTCTTCCTGCGCCGGCCCATAAGCTGGTTTAGGCGGCAACACTTAAACCATGGGAAATCACAAAGCATTCCAAACCTTGCTACGCCCGTTTACCTCCTTATCTGTAACGTGACACACCGGTCGTTCTTCCGTTTTATAAGATCCTGAACTGGCCCCTGATTTATCTTAATTTTTGTCATGATAAGGACAACCGCTGTTTGGAATTTACTAAACGTTTTCATGATCAACCGACCCCCTGCTACTTTTATTGCCAAATGAAGTAGGATGATGTTTGTGTTTCATGGATGCAGATTTTGATTAACTCTTATTTTCATCGTATATAAACCCGATTTAGAAAAGTTAGTGCATATAAACAGCTAAGCAGTTGAATTGAGTGGTGAAGGGTAGGGGACCTGAAGAAAGGAGTGGTGTACGCTCTCTTTTAGACGCACATAGTGATTCTGAAGTAATGCGCGCTCTCTCTCTCTCTCTTGAGTCTCACACGTTTCCTGCGGCGTCCAACGCTTCCTTTTGGGTCTCACACACTTCCTACGGCGCGATCTCCCTCAGGTCTCACACATTTTATGCGGCGCCCCTAGCACTCCCACTTGGGTCCCGCACACTTTCTACGGCGACCGGCGCTCTCCGCACTTGGTTCCCGCACACTTTCTATGGCGGCCGGCGCACTCTCACTGGGGTTCCGCACACTTTCTACGGCGTCCGGCGCACTCTCACTCGGGTCCCGCACACTTTCTACGGCGTCCGGCGCACTCTCACTCGGGTCCCGCACACTTTCTACGGCGTCCGGCGCACTCTCACTGGGGTCCCGCACACACTTTATACGGCGTCCTGCGCACTCCCACTTAGATCCCGCCCACTTTCTACGGCGTCCGGCGCACTCTCACTCGGGTCCCGCACACTTTGTACGGCGTCCGGCGCACTCTCACTGGGTCCCGCACCCTTTCTACGGCGTCCGGCGCACTCTCGCTCAGGTCCCGCACACTTTCTATGACGTCCGGCGCACTCTCACTCGGGTCCCGCACACTTTCTACGGCGTCCGGCACACTCTCACTCGGGTCCCGCACACTTTCTACGGCGTCCGGCGCACTCTCACTCGGGTCCCGCACACTTTCTACGGCGTCCGGCGCCCTCCCACTTGGGTCCCGCACACATTATACGGCGTCCTGCGCACTCCCACTTGGGTCCCGCACACTTTCTACGGCGGCCGGCGCACTCTCACTCGGGTTCCGCACACTTTCTACGGCGACCGGCGCACTCCCACTTGGGTCCTGCACCCTTTCTACGGCGTCCGGCGCACTCTCGCTCAGGTCCCGCACACTTTCTACGACGTCCGGCGCACTCTCACTCGGGTCCCGCACACTTTCTACGGCGTCCGGCGCACTCTCACTCGGGTCCCGCACACTTTCTACGGCGTCCGGCGCACTCTCACTCGGGTCCCGCACACATTAAACGGCGTCCTGCGCACTCTCACTCGGGTCACGCACACTTTCTATGGCGTCCGGCACACTCTCACTCGGGTCCTGCACACTTTCTACGGCGTCCGGCGCACTCTCACTCGGGTCCCGCACACTTTATACGGCGTCCTGCGCACTCCCACTTAAAACCCGCCCACTTCCTACGGCGCCCTGCGCACTCCCACTTGGATCCCGCACACTTTCTACAGCGTCCTGCGCACTCTCACTCGGGTTCCGCACACTTTCTACGGCGACCGGCGCACTCCCACTTGGGTCCCGCACACTTTATACGGCGTCCGGCGCACTTTCACTCGGGTCCCGCACCCTTTCTACGGCGTCCGGCGCACTCTCGCTCAGGTCCCGCACACTTTCTACGACGTCCTGCGCACTCCCACTTGAAACCCGCCCACTTCCTACGGCGCCCTGCGCACTCCCACTTGGATCCCGCACACTTTCTACAGCGTCCTGCGCACTCCCACTTGGGTCCCGCACACTTTCTACGGCGTCCGGCGCACTCTCACTCGGGTCCCGCACACTTTCTACGGCGTCCGGCGCACTCTCACTGGGGTCCCGCACACACTTTATACGGCGTCCTGCGCACTCCCACTTAGATCCCGCCCACTTTCTACGGCGTCCGGCGCACTCTCACTCGGGTCCCGCACACTTTGTACGGCGTCCGGCGCACTCTCACTGGGTCCCGCATCCTTTCTACGGCGTCCGGCGCACTCTCGCTCAGGTCCCGCACACTTTCTACGACGTCCGGCGCACTCTCACTCGGGTCCCGCACACTTTCTACGGCTTCCGGCGCACTCTCACTCGGGTCCCGCACACTTTCTACGGCGTCCGGCGCCCTCCCACTTGGGTCCCGCACACATTATACGGCTTCCTGCGCACTCCCACTTGGGTCCCGCACACTTTCTACGGCGTCCTGCGCACTCTCACTCGGGTCCCGCACACTTTCTACGGCGACCGGCGCACTCCCACTTGGGTCCCGCACACTTTATACGGCGTCCGGCGCACTCTCACTCGGGTCCCGCACCCTTTCTACGGCGTCCGGCGCACTCTCGCTCAGGTCCCGCACACTTTCTACGACGTCCGGCGCACTCTCACTCGGGTCCCGCACACTTTCTACGGCGTCCGGCGCACTCTCACTCGGGTCCCGCACACTTTCTACGGCGGCCGGCGCACTCTCACTCGGGTCCCGCACACATTAAACGGCGTCCTGCGCACTCTCACTCGGGTCCTGCACACTTTCTATGGCGTCCGGCACACTCTCACTCGGGTCCTGCACACTTTCTACGGCGTCCAGCGCACTCTCACTCGGGTCCCGCACACTTTATACGGCGTCCTGCGCACTCCCACTTGAAACCCGCCCACTTCCTACGGCGCCCTGCGCACTCCCACTTGGATCCCGCACACTTTCTACAGCGTCCTGCGCACTCTCACTCGGGTCCCGCACACTTTCTACGGCGACCGGCGCACTCCCACTTGGGTCCCGCACACTTTATACGGCGTCCGGCGCACTCTCACTCGGGTCCCGCACCCTTTCTACGGCGTCCGGCGCACTCTCGCTCAGGTCCCGCACACTTTCTACGACGTCCCGCGCACTCCCACTTGAAACCCGCCCACTTCCTACGGCGTTCAGCGCACTCCCACTTGGATCCCGCACACTTTCTATGGCATCCGGCACACTCTCACTCGGGTCCTGCACACTTTCTAAGGCGTCCGGCGCACTCTCACTCGGGTCCCGCACACTTTATACGGCGTCCTGCGCACTCCCACTTGAAACCCGCCCACTTCCTACGGCGGACTGCGCACTCCCACTTGGATCCCGCACACTTTCTACGACGTCCTGCGCATTCCCACGTGAAACCCGCCCACTTCCTACGGCGCCCTGCGCACTCCCACTTGGATCCCGCACACCTTCTACGGGGTCCTGCGCACTCCCACTTGAAACCCGCCCACTTCCTACGGCGCCCTGCGCACTCCCACTTGGGTCCCGTACATTTTCTACGGCGCCCTGCGCACTCCCACTTGGGTCCTGTGAACTTTCTATGGCGTTCGGCGCACTCCCACTTGGGTCCCGCACACATCCTACGGCGTCTGGCGCACTACAATTCGGGTCCCGTACCCTTCCTATGATGTACTGCGCATCACTTCTAAGGTCCTGCACCCTTACCCTGACGTCCTGCACACTTTCTGAGCCCATCCCCGTTAGGTTGCCCGCCTTGAAAGGCAAGCCGAATAAACGGTCAAACAAACACACAGAGAAACGCACACATACATACATACACACACACACGCACACACAAATTTACCAAAATATATATAGTAGGATCATCGATGCCAATGATGTGAAGCGGGCTCGTCCACCATCAAAAGACAAGAGAGCTAAGGCTTCAAATTTGGCCCAAAACAGTGGGTTATCGTGATTTTTCCGATAGGTTTTACTAGTCGAGACCCAGAAAAGGGTTTAGAGAGGGAAAGAAGACAAGCATATTTGATCGCAACCACTGCCTTTAACACTTATATTTTGTCATGACCGCCCGCTCCGCTGCCTAATCCGTCCGGACTCATCCGAGCGAGTAAGACTTTTATGACACATCTATAATTCGCACAGAGTTGGAAGATTACTTGTCAAGACCAGACATTAATAAGCGCGGTGAACAATCAAACTTCGAGAACTGACTAATTTTCCTTGAAAAAGGTGTATGCATGACATACCTTAAGAAGATTTCGTATACACCTTGTGGCTGGAGAGAGCTTGCCGTGATGGATATCATTTCGGTCATCATGCTGTCCGGTCTGTCTATGTGAAGCATTATTGCTAACGGTAAAGTCGAGGAGGGAGGGAGTTTGTCGCTCCAACGAGGCGCCTGCTTCAGCTGCTCTTATCGACACTCCAACGTGAACGCTGTCCTAGAGACGCCGCATCTGATAATAGTCCAACAGAACAAATACGAAAAACACTATCAGTAACCGCCACTGTACCATACAAGGAACCACGGAATTACGTCATTGCATCAAACTACAAAGAATTACATCGTCTGAAAAGCGCATTAATGAACATGGCATCAACACAGGAGTACGGCAAACTCTTCAACAACGGACAACCGACATTGAAAATGTTCCGGAGTAGGGAATGGTGCACGAACTCCAAGTTAGGGAAGATGGTTGCAGATGGCTGGCCGTTCAAGAATACGGCACTGTTAAAATTGGCCGATGGATGTAGTCCACCTGCTAGATACTAATCAGATACAAAGAAGAAGGCATTGTTCACAATAGATTCCACTCACGAGTTCTCAGCGGTGCATTGAAGGACTGGTGCCCTATAAAACAGGACTGCTCAAAAAGGGCTCTACAGGCCGTATTTTCAGGCTCGATAAAGGCTTCATTTGTTTTTGTCGACTTTTGAGCATGTAAGAGTAGACCACTATGAAGGGAGGATGATCATCCATGCAATAAAGCGAGATAGCTAACGTAACTTCGGATTCCTGATCAAGTCCCATCTTCGCGTTTGCGTCGATTCCCACCACAACAGCATGTTGACAAGGTATCCTGGCTAGCAACGTATTGAGTTCCTCATAGAACGCATCCTTCGAATTGTCTTCGGCGGTTTCGGTGGGCGCATGAGCACTTACTATCCACAGATCGAATCCTCTGTGATCCCGCAGTCGTACGAATGCAGTCCGACACGACGTTGAGCCGAACTCTTTGACCATACCAATGAAATCCTTCCTTACAGCTATTGCACAGCCTCCCACTCTCCTATCGTCAGCGTTACCGCAGTAGATGGTGTACTCTCCGACGCTGATGACGGGTCTATCCTTTAGGCGGGTTTCCTGCAAAGCAGCAAACGGTGCATGGAAACAGCTCAGAAGTCTGGATAGCGCAGTTTTTTGGATATCACTCGACAGCGATCGACAGTTCAGGATGGCGAAACTGTGGCTTGTGACCAAAGACTCCATGAACTCCCTAGGTACGAATCCTAAGGTGTTATGGACCAGAGGCCTTAGTGTGCCGGACGGCGACACCTTTATGCAATGTATGGGATACTTTCGCGATATAGTTGTGCACGCTATATCGCTCGAACGTTCCCTGTGTACACTCAAACGTCTGCTGGGTTCAGTAGAAGCAGGGGAAACGTCGCGCGGCGGCCAAAACTCGTCGCGCGGCGGCCAAAACCCGTCTGCTTCCGACGCACGTGCGGTCGCGCAGCGCGTGGTACGCAGTCGACGGTGAGACATTGGCCGTTTTATGGCCTGTATGTAGCTGGAATTTTAGAAGAAATAACAGTTTTGCAGACTTGAATCTCCGGCGTAAACTCGATATACGCTTTATGCAGTGCAATATTCAAAAAGGCACCATAATATACAGTCCGTCGCATAATTATAGGGACACTTTAATTTTTGCTCTAATTTTCGCAGCTTTGTAACCGGACCATTATAGTGTAGACCACAAGACTACAGGCTCCCTTTCTGTCATTCTTTTGACAAGGATAAGCCCTAGATTCCTCCTCACCTATTATTCAACTACAGAAACTAATCGACAATGATATATTGTGAACGCCGCAACCAAGAAGTTTCCATGCCTTTGTCAGTAGCCTACCTCGTAAATACTTATGTTTTACTAAAAAACCTGGCCTAGAGAAATGCCTTTTTCGTCCCAGCCACCAAAGTTCGGAGTGAGTAGCGTTCCCTCTCCTCTGTTCCGATTTTTTTAAATTTTATGTTGTCCGTTTCTGTCAATATGTACTTGATGAAAAACAAGCTGTTCCGTGGTCATGTGGTGATATTCAGGGAAGTTCTGACAAGTGGATAAACTAGGAACAAAAGAAATAACGCTACGCATTCCAGAAGTCCACGGCCGTCTGCATCCCGAAAATCGTAAATCGTCTGACCGACAAGTGTAGTTTGCAAGCGGAGTCAGCGCATTATTGCCTACCGCTGACCACAGAGTAATCGAACACTATCTGTGTGGTAAATGGTTACCGTAAGAGAGAGACAAACTGTTCTTCATTCACCCCGGAGGCAGAAGGTTCCAGAGTGCCTACAAAGAGACAGCAAAGCCGGGCCGTCAGAAGTACCCATGCAACCATATTTTTCGATCCTCTACCTTCCAAGTACTCCTGCACGGCTCCTCTCAGTAGCCGTAGCAATATGTAGTGAGGAATGTTGCGAGCCAAGAAGCTACGGGCTCTGTACTCAGAAGTTTCAACCCCAGTTACATGCTAGTTAAATCGTCAATGTAAGTTACTTGTATGTTTCAAACTTACATGTAACATACTTCTGGTGCTTTAACTGACAAGTAACATACATTGAGCAAACCTTGTTACATGCTAGCTTGTGAAGGCGCAAGTAACACAACTTGTGCAAACAACATTACATGTAACATACTTCTGGTGTTTTACTGACATGTAGCATACTTCTGTTCTGCATTTGTATATTACTTGCAAGTTCACGTCTCCTCTTTGAATCGTCCTATTGATCGTCAGCAGCCGTTTTAACCGCTGATTGCTCAACGCGCTTTGTTCTGGAGTGCGGTTTTGTACACTTTTTTCTCATTTCTACCTCTGCTACCTTACTTTGTATCACACCATTCCTTATACAGTCCACGAGTTACTTAATTACTGTTTACCATATAGAATTGGTATTATTGATTTTTTGCAAAATCGTCAAAATACCTTGTAGGCTGTGTTTTTTCCGATGGGGTGGAATAGGGGTAGTGGTCAACGAGTAAATTACCTACTGTTTGCCATATCGATCGGTATTATTGATTTTTTTCCCAAAAAACGTCAGACCACGTTGTAGGCTGCGCTTTTTTCCGATGGGGTGGGATAGGGGAAGTGGTCAACGAGTAATTTACCTACTGTTTACCATATCGATCGGTATTATTGTTTTTCCCCAAAAACGTCAGAACACGTTGTAGGCTGCGCTTTTTTCCGATGGGGTGGGATAGGGGAAGTGGTCAACGAGTAATTTACCTACTGTTTACCATATCGATCGGTATTATTGATTTTCCCCAAAAACGTCAGACCACGTTGTAGGCTGCGCTTTTTTCCGATGGGGTGGGATAGGGGAAGTGGACAACGAGTAATTTACCTACTGTTTACCATATCGATCGGTATTATTGATTTTCCCCAAAAACGTCAGACCACCTTGTAGGCTGCGCTTTTTTCCGATGGGGTGGGATAGGGGAAGTGGTCAACGAGTAATTTACCTACTGTTTACCATATCGATCGGTATTATTGATTTTCCCCAAAAACGTCAGACCACGTTGTAGGCTGCGCTTTTTTCCGATGGGGTGGGATAGGGGAAGTGGACAACGAGTAATTTACCTACTGTTTGCCATATCGATCGGTATTATTGATTTTTTTCCCAAAAAACGTCAGACCACGTTGTAGGCTGCGCTTTTTTTCCGATGGGGTGGGATAGGGGAAGTGGTCAACGAGTAATTTACCTACTGTTTACCATATCGATCGGTATTATTGATTTTCCCCAAAAACGTCAGAACACGTTGTAGGCTGCGCTTTTTTCCCATGGGGTGGGATAGGGGAAGTGGTCAACGAGTAATTTACCTACGGTTTACCATATCGATCGGTATTATTGATTTTCCCCAAAAACGTCAGACCACGTTGTAGGCTGCGCTTTTTTCCGATGGGGTGGGATAGGGGAAGTGGACAACGAGTAATTTACCTACTGTTTACCATATCGATCGGTATTATTGATTTTCCCCAAAAACGTCAGACCACGTTGTAGGCTGCGCTTTTTTCCGATGGGGTGGGATAGGGGAAGTGGTCAACGAGTAATTTACCTACTGTTAACCATATCGATCGGTATTATTGATTTTCCCCAAAAACGTCAGACCACCTTGTAGGCTGCGCTTTTTTCCGATGGGGTGGGATAGGGGAAGTGGTCAACGAGTAATTTACCTACTGTTTACCATATCGATCGGTATTATTGATTTTCCCCAAAAACGTCAGACCACGTTGTAGGCTGCGCTTTTTTCCGATGGGGTGGGATAGGGGAAGTGGACAACGAGTAATTTACCTACTGTTTGCCATATCGATCGGTATTATTGATTTTTTTCCCAAAAAACGTCACACCACGTTGTAGGCTGCGCTTTTTTCCGATGGGGTGGGATAGCGGAGGTGGTCAACGAGTAATTTGCCTACTGTTTACCATATCGATCGGTATTATTGATTTTCCCCAAAAACGTCAGAACACGTTGTAGGCTGCGCTTTTTCCCATGGGGTGGGATAGGGAAGTGGTCAACGAGTAATTTACCTACGGTTTACCATATCGATCGGTATTATTGATTTTCCCCAAAAACGTCAGACCACGTTGTAGGCTGCGCTTTTTTCCGATGGGGTGGGATAGGGGAAGTGGACAACGAGTAATTTACCTACTGTTTACCATATCGATCGGTATTATTGATTTTCCCCAAAAACGTCAGACCACGTTGTAGGCTGCGCTTTTTTCCGATGGGGTGGGATAGGGGAAGTGGTCAACGAGTAATTTACCTACTGTTTACCATATCGATCGGTATTATTGATTTTTCCCAAAAAACGTGATTATCGACGCGTACACCTTTTCACAATAACATAGTAGTTTCCATTTCTCCATTTGTGATTCCGCATTCCTGTGCAAACGTTGCCACATTTACAATCTAGCGAATGGAAAAAATATTCCCGCCATTAACGCTCCGATTTCTGGAAGCCTCTAAATAGTGCTATTCAAATGCACTGCTTGTTAATGCATCTACCCTCTATAAAACGTCGAAATTCACATCATTCGAAGCGCGAGCGGCGCGCGCGACGCCTCGGCCTCCGTCTGGCCTACGCTGTCCCACTGCCTCTTACCTCTGCTCCGCACCAGCACGCGTAGGAACCAAGTGAATTTAGCCGTTTTATAGACTATATGCTTTCTTGATATGCGATGTGATTTCAACAATTCAAGGTAGAATCTTCGCGAGCTGTGGCAACATCGATGGATAATACTGTTCAACAGTTGAAAAGGAAGGTTTATCACAAGAAGAGAGGCGAAATGGGTGACCTAGCCAAGGATTTCAGGACCTTGAAACCCCCTGAGGAAAATTTCTTCGTCAAAGCAGGCGACCATGGAGATGGTAATAACATAGGTACTGGGGAGTTCCGATTGGGCTACGACAGCCTTATTAATCTGATATCTCGTGGAGTTTGAAGGAGCTTTCGGGGCAGCACGTGCTGCTCCGAGGAGAACGTGGTCTATTCGAAGAGACCACTTGGCGCAGAGAGGCAAAACCCTTGTTGAACCCCCATTTTCCACGCGGCAGCACGTCGTCCTATATTAGAGTCACCCGCCGAAGGCGACTGAGTCCCATCCCGCCGATCTCCCCCAACAATCAAACGGTCCCTTTCACCGCCCGCAGCAAAGCGTCACTCTCACCGCAAATAAGGACATCATCCTTGCCACGGTCTACAGCGAGGAAGTCTCCCTTTCTGTCGACCGTGGGGGAGCCCTCTCAGCGGTCAAAAATCGTCCAGAAAGTGTATATATATTCTCTGCGGCCGGTAGGCGCCTGTTCAATCACAGAGCTATCGATAATCGTTTCCAATCGAGAGCATCCTGGCTCGTTTGTCGTCCAAACTGCATCGTAGTCGAATCGAAAGTGTCTTGGCCGAGTGGAACGCCTATGTGTTGCGCACGTGCTTCTCACTTCGACGACGATTAGGCCACGGAACGTTCGTTAAGTAAGGGCCCGTATCGTCGTCCACAGCGCTTTGTATTCGAAATGACAGCCTATAGTGACCGAATCGGAACCCCCAATTGTCTAAGAAGACTTTATTTTACACACCGGATAACAAAATCGCGCTCAAGCCTTGCGTTTTAGGCGGAGACCTGAAGGAACTCTATGTGAGAATGCCCAATGATGTCTTCAACATGATTAAAACTGCCATGTGAGTCGGATGCGCTCAAATTCTTCGCCTTTTCACCGTTCATTTGTTTCATTTCAGGACCAACTATCGTAGGAAAAAGGAGGCGGATTCAAAAAAATTAGGAAGCCCATCATCGGTGTGAGGCGGTTGGTTTTTCTTTCAACTATTTAAACTGTTTTTTAGTTTAGTTTAGTGCACCTCAATTAGTATTTTTCTTAGCCCTCCTTTTGCAGCCTCCAAATGTGTTCTGTGGCACGGCCGAATTCACTTCTGGCGTCACCTCACCTGGGATCTCACACCTCTTGTTTCTTAATTTGCCTCACAAGTGGTTCATCGCGTTCTAATTTTTGATCTCCCTTAGTATTTGTTCTTCGCCGTTCGAAAAGGCCTGAATCTCGTCCCGGAGGTGGTACGAATTGGACAACAGGGCAACAGCCTGTCCCAGGGATAGAGCCTATAGTTTACGGCAATGGAGGAAGGACGTGGTGCGGTTGTGAACTCTTCCTAAAATACTGTAGTCTGATTGTGTTATCACACATTCTTTCGAAATAACTTAAGTTGGTCGGTGAGTTTGTGTTTCAATTTTCACATTTTCACCTTAGGTGCTTACAAGAAGATTTCCATGTTGGGAAAATGGGTTCGATAAGATATCATGAATGATAGCCTTGAAGATAGGCTAATTCCTGACGGCCTCTCAACCTATTATTGGTCGGTTCTTATCAGATACATCTTTCTTTCCCTTGGAAATCTTCCCGAAACTCACCCCTGCTTTCATTGTTTTCACAGATGTAGTTGTATCGGTGAAAACACAAACTCACCGATCAATCTCAGTTATTTCGAAAAAATGAGTGATGACACAATCAGGCTACAGTATGTTAGGAAGAGTCCGCAACCGCACCACGTTCTTCTTCCGTTGCTGTAAATTATAGGTGTGCCGCGAGGTGATATTGTGGTTTCTGATCTGTATAAATGAAGATAGCTGTTGTTGTATTTTGATTGCTGTAACTGTTTTGTTTGCGTTACATGTGACTAAAAGTCAGTTTTCGTTCCGATTAGGTAGGTATTTGTTTCGTTATTTTGTTGGATTTGTTGAGCTACGTTGTTTTTCAATTTTAATGAAGCATTGGTTACTTATCTTGTCTTGGAATGCATCATCACGTACGGTGAACATCTAAAACCTAGCTTGCTCGAGTCCGGGCGGAGTGAGCAGCGGAGTTGCTTATGTGTCTGGTTAGGTATGATCTAGTTCCGCAATCGCGTGCAGTCCGCAAAGTCTCATTATCACAATCGTAGAAGCGAAGCGGTTGTTTTGAGAATGATTCTAGTTGAATTTTTCAAAAACAACCGCTTCGCTTCTACGATTGTGATAATGAGGACTGAACGCGATTGCGGAACTGAACTATATGTTACATGGTTGATCATGTAAGTTACATGCATGGTCAGCTAAGAAAAATACATGCATCATTAGGTAAGTTACATGCTTGAAGAAGTAAGCTGCATGTATGTTTAGGTAAGTTACATGTATGCTTAGGTAAGATACATGTACCATTAAGTAAGTTACATGTATGATTAGGTAAGTTACATGTACCATTAAGTAAGCAACATGTATGCTTAGGTAAGTTACATGTATGCTTGGGTAAGTTACATGTATGCTGAGGTAAGTTACAAGTACCATTAAGTAATTTACATGTATGCTTGGAGAAGTGAGTTACATGTATGCATAGGTAAGTTACATGTATGCTTAGGTAAGTTACATGTACCATTAAGTAAGTTACATGCATGCTTGGAGAAGTGAGTTACATGTATGCATAGGTAAGTTACATGTACCATTAAGTAATTTACATGTATGCTTAGGTAAGTTGCATGTACCATTGAGTAAGTTACATGCATGCTTGGAGAAGTAAGTTACATGTATGCATAGGTAAGTTACATGTGCCATAAAGTAAGTAACATGTATGCTTAGGTAAGTTACATGTATGCTTGGGTAAGTTACATGTATGCTTGGAGAAGTAAGTTACACGTGTACTCAAGTATCATACATGCATCATCAAGTAAGTTACGTGTGCCCTTCAATGTATGTTACTGAGGAAAACGTTTAACATACATTTAACTAGCATGTAACTAGGGTTGAAACTTCTGAGTAGGTGTGCTATCATTAAAGGCATCGTACGCGCAGAAAACCGTATACTATGTTTTCATGTCTTTATGTAGCTTGGCCTCTCTAATGAACGAAAATGTCGAAGGGGCCCATGAAAAACCTGCATTTGTAAAGAAAAGTCAATCGGACCACATTGTAAATACGAATTCGAATTTCGCGCCAAAATCCTTTTTGAAGTTTTTCTGCTTTTGGAGGCCTCGTCACTGTCATATTCGGAGTTTTCCTGCATGTGGAGTTCGTGCCGTAACTATTTTTCATGTTGTCTTACGGTCGCACCAACATTCTAGGAAAAAGTGCTAGATGACTGGTGGTAATTGGTGGCGGATCTTCATCTTTGACGCCTTCCAACCTCATTGCCCAACGTTTTTGACGCGCCAAAGTTTACCAGTGGGGTCTACCAGGCTCAATCATGAAATTGAGCCTGAAAAATGAAAATTGATTTTCAGCGCGAACGATGCCTTTAAAAGCAGTGTTCACGATGCAAAATTGCCCGTTTTTTGGCAAAAACGTAGGCTTTGGGTACGTCTAAAAGAGCAAGAACGGAAGTACGACAAAAAACGGCCAGCAAGTAGATGAAAATCTCGTGCACCACCCAAAACATTGGATCACCCCGCCCACGTCATATAATAGTTGTCCTGCGTTCGTTTCACCAGAGTTGCCGGATTTCGAATATTTTTTGTTGCATAATATTCTAACATCCAAGCATGTGCATTGGTCCATCTGGTTCTTAAAGAGTTTTCGGTGAAAAAAAGCAGGAAGGAAAACCGTTTACCTAAGAAGTTCAAAGTGCAAAACGTTAGGTTTGGCGCTCTGTCCGCTGTACCGCGAAACGGCGTAATTAAATATTTCAGAGGTTTCCTTAATCAGTTCCTCTTTGGTATTTGAATTTTTGGGGTTCTTTCCTTATTGACCTCTTCTTCGAAGTCTTCCCTACACAAAGACATCGGAAACTAGAAAACGATTTCTTATCGTGAACGCTGTCTTTAAGTCACCTTGTTCTGTCGTAACCATCCGGAAGATAGCAAACAACCCTTAAGTTGGTATCCGGAATCGCATTTCCGCCAGCGGTTTGCAGTATTGGGCCGCCAATGCTCTTCTCCTCGAGCTCTCCACTCCCACCCACGTACTCTCAATTCATATTCCCGTTAACAAGGGAATTTCCCATTTTCATTTTGCATCGGCCATTTTTACATTGAGCGGAATTAATCAATTATTGTGTTGTGTTTCCGATAATAAATCATAATCATAATCGTGTTCTGCTCTCCGAGCTAGTCGTCTTGACGGAGTTGGGCGGAAGAATATTTACTGCTGCTGTATCCAAACCTTTTCCTTCTTCTTCTCGGGCAGCTATTATGGGGCTTTTAGGAGTAGCCAGAAGGCGCGATGGATCAAAATAACAGTGTGTAGGCAATTCTGACGACCGAGTTCGACTATCTCTTTGTTAGAGACGAGCTCCAATCAAAGTTGCACTTCCTCAAATATCGGCTACATTTTTTTTTACATGGACCAGCTGAACGTATGCAACTCGTTCCTTCTGAGTTTCGAACAATACGAGAGGAATAGGATATGTTCTGTTCTGCAATATATCTAATGGTACATGGCGTACCACAATGGAGCTTGAGACATGGCTGGGCTCCGCTCAAATGCATTGTTACCGATAGCTTAAGCAAGATCATTTCGAACCACACTTTTCATGTTCAACATTTTTTATCAACACAGCAGATTGCGAAAGCTTGGTAACGGATCGGGTCCCGTTGTTTGGGAATCGCTTGCAAAATGAGTTTGCCATCGTCTCCAATAGCCTTCGTAAGATATTAAGGTCCGCTCACAACATCCCATTAACGGATGATTGCTTCTTTGAGCTATTCGCAGCTTGTGTACGTTCGAGCTTGACCCATAACCTTGACGTACATACCAGCATCCCCGGCCATTCATTATAGGATTGATATCGGGAGCTCATGTTCATGTTTCATTCGCTCCAATCCACGATTTTGTCGACCTGTTCACATGCACAGACGCATTGTGTTGATAAAAAACAAAAGTTTCTCTATTCAGCCTAAGTTCATTTCAGGAGAAATGAACGCGACCTCTAAGTGTCGTTCGTGTATGGTCTCTTCGTCACGTTGTTTAGTCTAATGAATGCACGAGGCTATATCTTTGCGACGGAACGCGCGGCGTTCGCGACACCACTGGCCATCGGAATTTCGCCCGCGCCCAACGGTCTACCTCCGCAAACCGGTCCATTTCATAGACTAAAGAGCTCCGCGTTCCACATTCGAAATTGCGCCAGCAGAAGGCCAAGGCTTCCTTCGGTAGATCTCTCCGGTCGTGGGCACACCCATTGGCACCGTCTAAGTTGAACTATTTTTAATCGAAGATGATTATAGTCAGGTCCGTGGTTTCTTTCCTCGAGAAAAAAAATTTGATTCAAACCGCGGCTGGTGCGGCAGTTTAAATCTCAGCGGCAGCTGGCTGGAAATTATCAGCCAGCCGCTGGTGAGATATTAATCGCCGCGGTTTGAATTTAAAGGCAGTGTTCACGATAAATTTCACTTCCGATATCTCCGCGGCTTACGGAAGTTCTGGTGCCCTATATAGCAATACATGCTTAAAAAGGACACGAAAGACGCGTTTTTTTAGCCAAAATAGGCCCTCCCTTGTTAACGTTGATTTTCGAACATAGAGTAATTGACCGCTAGAAGGATGATACCTATCAGTGAAATGAAGCGATCAGCTCACTTATCAGCACTTCCTTGACTTGATCATTCCTGTAATCTGAGTCTTCATTTGCTCATTCTGAGGGGGGCGGATCTGGGACACCAACACGCTTGTTTGCAGCAGTTATTTTGCTGCTCCTGGCTCGCTTTCTATCGTTCTTTCGACACTGGGAACCTAGTATCCTTCTCGCCTATCATTTCACTGTGGAAAGTCAGCGAGGGTGATTATCGTGAACGCTGCCTTTAAAGGCAGTGTTCACGATAAGAATCGTTTCCTGCTTTCTTGCCTATCCTGGAGACGGTCCCATGCTGATTCCAATGATGTTTTTGGAATCGTACAAGACCTTCTGGGAACGGAGTTATGGTCCCTCAAACATTGAGCTAAGGAAACATGGTAGACGAGTTGTCCGTGGCTTGTAACTTCCGTCTTTTGCAGCCGATGTACGCGAGCTGACCTGAGTAAAGAGAGAAGCTGAGAATGAAGGGAAGAACGGGGCTATTAATCGGAAACCATCGCTCATCTCACAATCTCGAGCATTCATTTGTTCACGTCGGTGGGCGTGGAAAGTGCATCTGGGTGTGACGAGCTGATGGATGTCCAACTTTGGGGCCGTAGGGAGCCGTTCCAAGCTCAATTTTCTTAGTTTTTTCAACGTTCGGGTTGCGCTAGACCCCGCAGCTGCCGATCTCCACCAAAAAATCAGACATGGTTTTTTATCGTGGACACTGCCTTTAAACGTTTTTTAATTGAGGAAACAAGCCACGGACCTAACCATACTTGGACTTGAATTTTTTTCAAAGTCTCCTTCTAGACCTGAAAAATAATATCTGGCTTGAGCTGATTCGTTGAAATGTTGTCTCTTGCGAACTGTGGTCGTGCTATTTTGTGAGCCTGTGTGGTATGGGGCAGGTCGAAATCGGCGACGAACGATCGATCTTTCATACTTTCGAATTGCTCTCCAGATCGTCGTTAACGAGCATAAGTCTACAAATCAGCTCTGACCTCGCTTGTCGTTAGGGAAACAAGTCGGTCAACGCCCCGAAAAGGTCTCCGGAGCATTGACAACTCGGCACGCGGGGTTTCCGAGTCAGTATGATGAGCGCAGAGGACGAAAAGAAAGGCGCTGCCAGCCGGCCCGACATTCTCACGGCGCGGCCAAAGTGCAAACTGTCTATCTCTGTGTCTCCGCGGGGTGGACCCATTTACAGCTTTGACTAGTCATATACGTGGGTCATAGCCCACCAGTGGAAGCGTGTTGGTACAAAATAGCATGAATAATGGTTTATGATCGAATACCAAGATGCAGCAGAACAGGAATGGATCGGCCCAGGGAAACCTCTGGGAGGTTTCAGGTGGCTGTCTGTGCCTAGCTGAAGAATAGCCGAATTAGAAGACAGGAGACTCGGGGCATTTTTGAAGGGTGTGGACTGATCAAGCTACTAAAAGATGCTGCTTGATTGGGTAGTGGATAAAATATTCAAACGCAGGGTAGCGATTGCTGACTTGCAAGCATGCGCGCAAAGTACGACAAAATGCGAGAAAAAAAAGAACGGCGTGCTTCCGAAAGACAGGACAACGGGGTTTCTATCCGTAAAGCAACAGCCATGTCCTTAAAGGCAGGGTTCTCGATAAAATCGGTTGTTGTGCTATCACCGTAGAATGGAAGATCTGGCCATCTTAAAAGTGAAAATAAGTAAAAAATTGGAGAAAAACGCTCAGTAGAAAGTTATGGCTTGGTGTCCTCCCGCCCCCAATCGCCAAGATTTGGGTAAAAGCTTGTTTTGTCAACTTTTACTTTGCTTCTAAAGTAATTTCTGAACATTTCTGGAGACTACTGAATACTTTAATAGCAAAATAAATGTCGAATAAGCAAGCATTAATGAAAATCGCGTTAATTAGGGGCCGGCCGACACCGGTAATTAGCCGTTATGCTTTGTTTTTGAACGTTTTACCCGCGAATTTCCGGGTTTTTTCGCTTACTTTTACTTTTGTGATGGCCTAATCTACATTCTTATGAAGAGAGCTCAAAATTCGTTTTTATCGCGAAACCTGCCTTTAATCTAAGCAAAAATGACGGGGTTTTCTCTCTGAATCTAGTGGTACTGATCTGTACTACTCATTTTGTTGCGACGTAGAACAGTGAGCATGAATGCTCGAGCCATGGTCATTGCTGCAGAGGGTCGTGGCTGTGAAGGCTCCTCGTCGTCAGAGACGAGAAGTACGCTCGCTGTTAGTTCTAATGATAGCTCTGAAACCGTAATACTAGATGACCCTATCTTCAAGAGTGACAGGAGGCTGCTCGGACGCGCCATCAACTGAAATCTCAGGAGAGGCATCACTGGCGAAAGTTACGTATTCGTTCAGGCCGAATCTCAGCAATAAGGAATAATAACGGTAGTTGTTCCACGGCGGGACAGTCGGGTGTGCGAGGCAAGCGTTCCATTAGAACTTGAAGCACATAAACCTTCGGACGTTGTCGTTGGGTTCACTCATGATTGCTGGAAATAGAGGGTAGTGTTTAAGGTCGAAGTAACCAAACCGAAGTCAGAAGTGATACAGATTGTCGTTATGAACAAAACTGAAACCGTGTGATAGTGCTGCAATGCAGGGTGGCGGTAAAGAGGAAGGATGAAGTGGATGATGATAAAAAATTGCGTTTGTGTATCGGACCAACCGGTCAGGGAAAGTAACCTACTAGATCGTGAACAACCGAATGAGAAGCTATCATGCAAAGTATGTTGTGCGACAAAGTGATGAGATTAAAGGTCACGCGATGGCGTCAGATCTCTCCTGAGTTCCAACAGTCGTTGACTTTTTCACGGAAAAAGCAGTGGACATTCATATCAAGTAGAAAAACGATCGGCCCTAGCGTTTGGGGTCCCGTAGCCAAGAAATAGCTAGAGAAGAGAGCGAATCGCGCTCGTTCCGCTCTGTCGCCTGAGCCCTCGTCAGCCTTCAGATACCGAGCCACTCACCAGCAAACAATGCTAACTTATCCCCCTTCTGTCTCTTTGCTTGTTACCTCTGGGCCTTCGCCTGGTAATTTTATGCAGTTGCAAGCTGATGGTCCGGACAGGCATTTTCCATCCAGTGCCTTCAAAAAAAATGACGCTCAAATCGGTGTCGCATTCGTGATTGAGCGCTGAAGAGAAATCCTCGGCGTCAAGAGATGGAGAAGAAAAAGTGCGGTTATTGACAAATTTCTGGGAAATCGAAGTTTGAAGCAAGGTCGTCTATCGCTACGATGTGGCTGTGCACCTGGGAATTCCAGGAAATGAAGAGGCTCATGAATATTTACGCGGGCCTCCGGATGATTCTGCTGAAGTGGCGAAGCGAAGGCCTCTGACCGAATGCTCTAGAACAGGATCATATTCTGGACGGAGGAGCTTTTCTTCATGACGGTGCAGCTATGATGATTTCGTCGGAAAAGAAACTCGTCAAGGATGGTAGAGCCCTTATCGGATAAATTCATGTCAGTGAAATTGAGGCAAGCAGACGATACTTTTCTGAAATTAATGGATTTGTTGCAACTACAAAAAAGAGAACCAACAGTGATTCTTACAGCCACAGGGCGGAGAGTACAAGGAATTGTCACTGTTTAATGTGGATTTTTATTAACCTTAAACTGAATCTGAGCGAAAAAAACATAAATTGGGACTCTGTAAAATCAGAACGTTACTGGGTCCTAGTGAAGCTCGAGGGGTCATGAAGTTGTGGCATCGACTTGTAAGCTAGTGAGTTTCATACTTGGACTAGCTTTGTGACTTGGGTGATGCCAGCGGTGGGCAGGTGGGCAAGGCGAATTGGAACCGCGCTGCAGTTTAAGAATTACGTTTGTGTATCGGGGCAAAACCGCCCAAGAAATAGGACTGAGACAGAGCAGTCGAAGAACTTATGGAAAGCAAGTTTAGCGCAACAACTAGTGATCGAAAAGTCAAATTGTATTCAAATGCCTAGCAAAGTGACCATAACGAAGCGGATTTGTAAAGTGTGACAAGAGCAGGGGTCGGGAAAGGAGGATGAGAGCAGTGAGAGCAACAAAAAATAATGTCTGGTTAATAAAACGAGTAAAAAAATGCGAGATACCTCAGTAGAGTGGGCTAGGACATGAGCGGCTATAACTAAGGAAAGAATAGACGGACGTGAACTACGGCAGAGGTCGAATATAGAAATGAACAGAAAAGAGCCGCGTCGGACAGAGCCACCCCGATTCCCGGTCTGGAACCGTCATAGCAGCCGAAGCGCAGTGGTCACCTCGTGATGGTACCGACGTGGAATGGCTTCTCTGAAGGGCTAGAATGGCTTATCTGAAGGGCTAAGTGGAAGCCAGAATGAGGAATAGACTTGCATTTGTGTATCGGGCAACCGCCCAAGAACAAACGCTGAGACTGAGCAACAAGGGAGAGTGGAGATTTCGAAAAAAAACTCAATCGCTCGATCCGGATGACAATGTCGACAAGCGTGACTGCCTCAATATGGACTAACCTTTTCCAAGAAAACTGAAAGAGCTTCAATGAAGTTGCGAACTGCATGGTCGAGGGAGTCGTCGTCACGTGTGAACGACATTTCCTGCTGGGAGAGAGAACCGGAAGGCTTAGCAGCAGTGAAAGAGCAACTAGCGGGCTTCAGTCGACTTTTTTCCGACGTCCTCTGGGAGGAACATTACCGTGCAAAATGTTCGAAGCCGTTGCATTTGTAGCATATATGCTGCTGTCTTGTATTGCTAGATGATGCATGACTGTGGGTAGCCATGTTATTGGGCAGCACAGTGTTGATGGCTGACTCTAGAGCACGGTCTCTTCCAGCCAAGTGTAGATTTTGATACGAAGGACAAGTGGTTGCTTTCAGTTGAGGGGCGTCAGTAGCTAGCGCTGGATCAACCGAGCTAGTTCCGCTTATCTCTTTTAGGAGCTCTTCAATTATCTGAGCCTTGGAAACAGCCTGCTTGAAAGATGTCGGATTACTCAAGTTGACATGATAGCGGAGATTGGGACGCAATTTAGCAATGAATTCTTGCAAAACGCGTTCTTTCTGACTGGCAGGATCTTGGCCCGTGAAAACGGCTCGCACCAGAGTAAGGACACGGTAGACGAAGTCTGCCGACGTTTCGCCGGGTTGCTGCTGACATGCTGGAAGGGATTGACGTGCCATGTGCCTATGTTGCGGGCCTTGAAAGGCGTTCTTGAGGAGGAACGTAAGCTTATCGTAGTTGTCGCGCTCCTTGTTTGATAGCTCCTCGATTTTTTCGCGAGCTATGCTTTCGAGGTGACCGATCAAAAATAGGCCTTTCGCTGGTTAGTCCATGAAGTTGATTTCATACGCATAACATCTTCGGCTCGACGCAGCCAGCTAGAAATGTGCATCGGTTACCTAGACCTGAAAAGAGGGACAATCTGGGCAAGTTCGCATCCGGGCTCAGATGGACTACCAAAGGAACGTCGTTCATACGCCAGTCAACTGCTGAAAAGGACTGGTTAAAAGTTTCAAGAAGTGAATGATTACCTTTATTAATTTTCTGCACCAGGTGCGAAGTTGCAGACCGAACATCAGTCCAAACTTCGTTTGCATCGCGTACGGTACGGTAGCATCGCGTAGACCCTTGACGTCTCTGCCGTAAACGGTAGAGTCGTCCCCCAAATCCGAGAGGCTTCGGGATAGGTCACCCGTGAGTGTCGGTTGGGAATCAAGTATTGGTATCGGGGCAACCGTCCTAGAAGAATAAGACGCCGGATGAGCTCGGGAATGGGTGAAAGTGGACCCATGTCACCGAACGATTGATGTATGACGCCTCTGGTTTACCTCTGCATATATATGTGCAACTATCGCAAAGGAAGGAGGGGTCGAATGGCGGAGGGATTGCTGCCATTGGCTAAATACAACGGCGGAATGTTCCGCATGCTTCGTCGCTAGCTTCGCCTGCAGGACAAACTTATAAGCGGTGGGAAAGAATGCTATCTGTCAGGGCGTCTATCCACCAGGCGCGCAATGTTTCTGTGAAGGAGACAGTGTTTTTTTATCTTTTAGCTACGTCGGGAAATGTTTCCTGTGGACGGGATATGGAAAAGAAATATTCTTCAAATGTTTTGTGGGAACGGATCTCCGCTGGGGCACCAAGAGTGTGAATCCTGCGTGCGGCGGAGACAAACTCTGTTGGCAGTGAGCCGATACCATTAGGTGCTTTTTAGAAAGAGGAGGCGAAGAAATTCGGAAGCTAGAAAAAGTTAGCGAGCAAAGGTTAGAAAAAAACGGTATCGAAAATCTCCTCAGGTTTCCCATATCTGGCGAAAGATACTGAAGTACGCAATTAGCGCACACGGCTACAGTTTGGCGAGGGTGTCAACGCATCTCCTTTTGGATGATGATAATTCCGTATTCGGAACGGGTCAACCGACCAAAAAACTTCAAAAAGCAGAAAAAAAAGACAAATTAAATGGAAGAAAAACGGAAAATGGTTTTAAAAAATTACCTGGTTTCAATTTCCTCAGAAGGCGGCCACTATTTCGACTAATTATAGCAGACAAAACTAAGGGAATACCAAACGGGAATACCTCATTGCCGACCTGAAAGAAAAAATTAGAAGAAGGTTACAAGTAGAAAGAGTCAAAATAAAAAGATCGTTACAAGTGGAGGGAGTCCTCCCGAGGTGGGTTGAAGATCTAGAACAAAATCAGTCGCTCAATGCTGAGTGCACCTAAAGAACGCACCGCTGAAGCCTACGCGCGCGATCAACTGAAAAGAGTTGAGAAAGGGAGCTGTTGCGAGAGCAACGGTCCCCTGCGCAAAATACTTTGCGAGGCGGAGAACTCTCCTCATCGGTCAACTGCGTCGGAAATGATGTTTCCTTTCGCACGTCGGAGAGAACATAGCAACATTCCTTTCAATGATTTCCGTGGGTTGGTCGCCGCTCGCGCACCAGGAATGTGAATCATGCATGTAGCGAAGAACGAGCAGCGAGAAAAAACACTGTTGGCAGCGAGCCAACACCGTAAAGAGCTTACAACGCAGCGGCGCACAAACTAAAGACATGGTAGCGAGTGAAACTGAGGTTCCAGCGCGTGACTAGCGTGAACGGATACTATCATGCAAAAGATTGAATATGGCTGTTTCTGCAGGGAAAAAATACGTATTCGTGACGGGCCAACCGGCCAAATAAAACGAAAGAAAAAAGAAGAAATACACGACAAAAATTTTTAAAAAACAATTGTAAAGTTACAAAACACCGAAAGAAATTGAGAGCCTGGCTTTGCTGTACTCCAAAGACGGCAAATAGGAATACCATTCAGACGATCTGAAAACAAAAACATAATTAAAGAAAATGAACGAACTTCTCTTGGAGAAGAAACACGAAGAGAGGCAAACCTCTCAAACCATTTTTTTTTGAATTTTTGTTTCCAGCAAACACAAAAACATACACACATATGGGGTCATGACCAAACTACTCTAAAGTTGCAACTACCCGGGATTTCACACAGACATTTGGGCGTTTGACGCCAAAACAGAGCTCTCACTTGACGCTAACTTGGAGCGTTTCTCTTCAACTTGCGCTTGGAGCGTAAGGCGCTATAATTGCAGCGCTCAGGATCCTACCACTTTCGCTATAAACTCAGCGAATCTCACCGCGGGAATCCACACAGGAAAAAATCAGACGGCCTAAAGCCTCACCGCGGGAACATAACAATGCTGGCCTAAAGCCCAGCTATCGAGCAGACATAACTCACTAACTATCATTTAAGTATTGGTATCGGGCCAACCGGCCAACTAAACTACTAAATCTACGCGCGCGGGCTCTCTCACCTACATGCTCAACAAGAACTGCCAAATCCTATACGAGGAGATGAATATGAAGTAAAATTTCGTTAAGACTCGGTTAACGAGCTTGAAATAAAAGGATATTTTTCGACCCAAATCAGCGCGAACGTGGAGTCGTCGATTACACCGCGTTCGCGCCCTAGACAGAATGAAACGAAAACAGGGACGAAAAAATAGAGACGGAATCAAATTGAAACGAAATTCCACCTAGGGCCCCAATAAGAAAATCTCGTGTAGACGCAAAAACCCAGGAGAGCCCCTGAACGACGGTCTTTCCGAAGCCAAAACAACGATGCGGCCACAAACAAAAAAAAAACACCACAAAGGGAATTACTTTTTTGGTTCGGGCCAACCGGCCTACATAAGAGGACTCACCCTTTCCTCTTCGTCCTGCTGGGAACCATGCGCTGCTACCAGTCATATACGTGGGTCATAGCCCACCAGTGGAAGCGTCTTGGTACAGAATAGCATGAATAATGGTTTATGATCGAATACCAAGATGCAGCAGAACAGGAATGGATCGGCCCAGGGAAACCTCTGGGAAGTTTCAGGACGGCAGGTCTGGGGTTACATGCGTTGTGGTATCGGGGCAAACAGCCGAGAAGCAGGTTCGGTCGAACAGTGGTGTAGACGAGCCATTGGTCGTGGAACGATGGTTGCTGGTTGGCGACTGATCCCTGCTTAAGTACTGAAGTGGTGATCGGTCGTTGTGTGAGAGGCATCCACCCTGGAATGTATCAGATATCCTTACATATAATAAGCGGCGTGGTGGTGTGTCTGACCGATGTCTGACCGTACGTCTGACCGGGTGTTTAAATTTCCCGCAATTTTCGATTCCATGAGTCAGAGCGCGTTATTGTTTCACACAATACACAGAGAAGGTCGCGGAAAGAGAGTTAGGTTTAGGGGGAGCGCGCACAGCACTGCTATCGTGGTGGGACCATCATAGCTGTTGCATATTGCGTCCTATAAAGTTTCTCAGTGAAAAATCGTGGTGGGACCACCGAGGGTGTTGCATAATGCGTCCTTCGAAGTTTCTCAGTGAAGAATCGTGGTGGGACCACCAAGGGTGTTGCATATTGCGTCCTTTATAGTTTCTCAATGGCGAATCGTGGTGGGACCACCGTAGTGGTTGCATATTGCGTCCTTCCAAATTTCTCAGTGGAGATTCGTGGTGGGACCATAGTAGTAGTTGCATATTGCGTCCTTTAAAATTTCTCAGTGAAGAATCGCGGTGGGACCACCGCAGTAGTTGCATATTGCGTCCTTAAGAATTTCTCAGTGGCGGTTCGTGGTGGGACCACAGTAGTAGTTGCATATTGCGTCCTTTATAGTTTCTCAGTAGCGAATCGTGGTGGGAACACCGAGGGTGTTGCATATCGCGTCCTTTGAAGTTTCTCAGTGAAGAATCGTGGTGGGACCACCCAGACTGTTGCATTTTGCGTCCTTTAAAGTTTCTCAGTGGCAAATCGTGGTGGGACCACCGTAGTAGTTGCATACTGCATCCTTCAAAATTTCTCAGTGGCAAATCGTGGTGGGACCACCGCAGTAATTGCATATTACGTCCTTTAAAATTTCTCAGTGGCGATTCGTGGTGGGACCACAGTAGTAGTTGCATATTGCGTCCTATATAATTTCTCAGTGGCGATTCGTGGTGGGACCACAGTAGTAGTTGCATATTGCGTACTTTAAAATGTCTCAGTGGCAAATCGTGGTGGGACCACCGTAGTAGTTGCATATTGCGTCCTTTAAAATTTCTCAGTGGCGATTCGTGGTGGGACCACCAGAGTTGATGCACATCGTGGTGGGACCACCCAGACTGTTGCATATTGTGTCCTTCAAAAATTCTCAGTGGCGAATCATGGTGGGACAACCCTATCTGTTGCATATTGAATCCGTTGAAGTTTCTCTGTTACGGATCGTGTTGGGACCACCGTAGGTGTTGAGTTTCGGATTTTGTGAACTCTCTTCGTATCGGATCGTGGTGGGACCGCCCCATCTATTGAGTTTTTCTAAACTTTCTTTGTTACGAGTCATGGTGGAGCACCCGTGCCTGTCGCGTATTGAGTCCTTTGAACTTGCTTCGTTTCGAGTCGTAGTGGGATCACCTTAGCTGTTGCACATTGAGCCCTTCCCCGTCTATCGTTTGTCGCAGCCAAGCGTATCCTACAAATAGTTAATGGAGGTCAGGGCCATGTGCTGTCGTGTAAATTCTCAACAGATGTTGGGGAGTCGTTAAAATGTTTGCCTAGAACAAAAAGTTTGGAAAGATGACCGTGAATATTCCCGAAAATTTCAGTCAGCAGTGGGAGGGAATCATAACTCTCCTGAGATCTTATACAACGGTTCGCTTGACTATGATGCAGAGAGGCCGAAGAAGTCGGCCTATCGTTTGGCGAAACCGAACGAATGCCACCCATAGTTGATGGAGGGAGGCAGGGAGAAGCCAGTTCATAGTTTGGCTAAGTAAACGGATTCTACGCATGCTCAATGAAGGGATGCCTGGGAAGACGGTCTACCGTTTGGCGAAGCCTACACATAGTTGATGTAGGGAGGCCGGGAGAAGCCAGCTCATCACTCGACTAAGATATACAATGCTACACACACAATACCGCCGCTATCCAAGGAAAAAAATGGGCGAAATGGGCAAAGTGGGCAACTAAAGCGTCTTTCGACCACAACTCGCCTCAAATTGCTCCGTTTTCAATTTCGAAAAGACCAAAATGTCTACCGTGCCACATTCTATCTAACTATATGAGATAAGGTTTAAAATTTTCTATGAAAACGCTTTTTTTAAGATGCAGTTAGTTATGAAATTGATAATGTTATCACAAGATAACGAGATCACTCGATCAAAATGACCGTACGCGATCTCTAGCATGGTCAAAATGGAGAAGTTTTTCGCCTTAAAAAATAATGTTGCTTCCAAATTTTGCAAAATATTTTTGCATGATTGACTAGTTCACGACATGCTGTACATTTCGCCGTTTTCGAAATCGAAAACGGAGCACATTGAGGCGAGTTGTGGTCGAAAGACGCTTTAGTTGCCCACTTTGCCCATTTTTTCCCTAAGATAGCGGCGGTATTGTAGTGGCTGGATGGAAGCCGGAAGAGACCAGCCCATCGTCCGGCGAAGCGAAACGATTGCTATGCATGCTTATTGGAGGGAGGCTGAAGGAAGCCGGTCTAACGTTTGGCAAAATCACACAAATGCTACGCATTGTTGAGAGAGGGAGGCCGGGAGTAGCCAGCTAATCATTTAGCCAAGTCAACGAATGCTACACTGTCCTAATGAATGGAGGCCGGGGGAAGACGGTCTACCGTTTCGCGAAGATAAATGAATGCTACACAAAGTTAGAGATGAAGGCCGGAAAAACCAGCCTACAGTTCGGCAAAAACAAGCGAGTGCTACACATAGTTGATGGAGGGAGGCCGGGAGAAGCCAGCTCATTGTTTGGCCAAGTGAACTAATGCTACACTGTCCTAATGAATGGAGGCCGGGGGAAGACGGTCTACCGTTTGGCGAAGACAAATGAATGGTACACATAGTTGAGAGAGGACGGCCGGAAAAACCAGCCCAAAGTTCGGCAAAATCAAGCGAGTGCTACACATTGTTGAGGGAGAGAGGCCGGGAGAAGCCAGCTCATTGTTTGGCCAAGTCAACTAATGCTACACTGTCCTAATGAATGGAGGCCGGGGGAAGATGGTCTGTCGTTTGGCGAAGACAAATGAATGCTACACATAGTTGAGAGAGGACGGCCGGAAAAAACCAGCCTAACGTTCGGCAAAACCAAGCGAGTGCTACACATAGTTGAGGGAGGGAGGCCGGGAGAAGCCAGCTCATTGTTTGGCCAAGTCAACCAATGCTACACTGTCCTAATGAATGGAGGCCGGGGGAAGATGGTCTGTCGTTTGGCGAAGACAAATGAATGCTACACATAGTTTAGAGAGGACGGCCGGAAAAACCAGCCTAAAGTTGGGCAAAACCAAGCGAGTGCTACACATAGTTGAGGGAGGGAGGCCGGGAGAAGCCAGCTCATTGTTTGGCCATGTCAACTAATGCTACGCTGTCCTAATGAATTGAGGCCGGGGGAAGACGGTCTACCGTTTGGCGAAGACAAATGAATGCTACACATAGTTGAGAGAGGACGGCCGGAAAAACCAGCCTACCGTTCGGCAAAATCAAGCGAGTCCTACACATAGTTGAGGGAGGGAGGCCGGGAGAAGCCAGCTAACCGTTTAGCCAAGTCAACGAATGCTACACGTTTTTAATTAAATGCAGTGGTCGCGGTCAAATATGCTTGTCGTCGTTTTCTCTCTAAATCCTTTTCTGGGTCTCGAGTAGTAGGACCTATAAGAAAAAATCGCGAAAAAACCACTGTTTTGGGCCGAATTTGAAACCTGAACTTTCTTGTCTTTTGATGGTGGACGAGCCCTCTCCACGTCATCGGTATCGATGACCTCTTATATCAAGAACATCAGCTAGCTTGAAATTGAATGTCAATCAATGAACCTTCGAATTTATGTACACATGTAGTCAAAAACATTGACTGAAGTGATGCTTTCATTATTCAACTGTTTTTATTCGTTAAATTTGCATTTATTTCGTCCTCTGAATGTCGATGATTTTTGACTGCTCGGCATGAGACTGCGATCTGTTTCGTCATCGCTGTGCACGTGTGCACGAACTAGCTTCTTTGGGCCCTAGAAACTCTATTTGTAGACCGTTTTTCACCGCGCTACCTTCATAGTTTTTCAGCTGTTTTTGATCTAAGCTGATTTTTGTAGTTTTTTCGATAACGTTTTTCATCGTGACCACTGCCTTTAATGGAGGCCGTGGGAAGACGGTCTACCGTTTGGCGAAGACAAATGAATGCTACACATAGTTAGAGATTAAAGCCTAGTTTTGACTGCAGGTGGTCGCTGCGGCCATACGAGGGACAACTGTTCCTTTTCCATCGCGCATAATGGAAAGCCGCTCCAATTGTGATCGCTTCGTGGCAAACGTCCTACATCGCTGGGTCGCGGCGACGAAATCCTATGTTTTACTGCATCGCTGCTCGAAGAGCGATTCTCAGTGGTCGCTGACCATCGCTCTATCGCGGTCAAAATGGCAGCGATGGAGCGATTGCCAGCGAGTGACACGTTTCGTCTTATGAAAATTGACCCTTTCACATGACAAGATCAGTGTTTTCGAGTCGAAACGCGTTATTGATGAAAATCAGCCATTAATTTCACTGATTGATTGAATTTCTTCTATCATACGTGGGCCTATGCACTACGAACAGAATCGCTGCCGCTGCTACATCGCTGCAGCAGCGGGTGTGAAATCGCTGCGATGAAAAACAGCAGCGATGCAGTCAAAACTAGGCTTAAGGCCGGAAAAACCAGCCTACCGTTCGGCAAAATCAAGCGAGTGCTACACATAGTTGAGGGAGGGAGGCCGGGAGAAGCCAGCTCATTGTTTGGCCAAGTCAACCAATGCTACACTGTCCTAATGAATGGAGGCCGGGGGAAGATGGTCTGTCGTTTGGCGAAGACAAATGAATGCTACACATAGTTGAGAGAGGACGGCCGGAAAAACCAGCCTAACGTTCGGCAAAACCAAGCGAGTGCTACACATAGTTGAGGGGGGGCCGGGAGAAGCCAGCTCATTGTTTGGCCAAGTCAACCAATGCTACACTGTCCTAATGAATGGAGGCCGGTGGAAGATGGTCTGTCGGTTGGCGAAGACAAATGAATGCTACACATAGTTGAGAGAGGACGGCCGGAAAAACCAGCCTAACGTTCGGCAAAACCAAGCGAGTGCTACACATAGTTGAGGGAGGGAGGCCGGGAGAAGCCAGCTCATTGTTTGGCCAAGTCAACCAATGCTACACTGTCCTAATGAATGGAGGCCGGGGGAAGATGGTCTGTCGTTTGGCGAAGACAAATGAATGCTACACATAGTTGAGAGAGGACGGCCGGAAAAACCAGCCTAACGTTCGGCAAAACCAAGCGAGTGCTACACATAGTTGAGGGAGGGAGGCCGGGAGAAGCCATCTCATTGTTTGGCCAAGTCAACCAATGCTACACTGTCCTAATGAATGGAGGCCGGGGGAAGATGGTCTGTTGTTTGGCGAAGACAAATGAATGCTACACATAGTTGAGAGAGGACGGCCGGAAAAACCAGCCTAACGTTCGGCAAAACCAAGCGAGTGCTACACATAGCTGAGGGAGGGAGGCCGGGAGAAGCCAGCTCATTGTTTGGCCAAGTCAACCAATGCTACACTGTATTAATGAATGGAGGCCGGGGGAAGATGGTCTGTCGTTTGGCGAAGACAAATGAATGCTACACATAGTTGAGAGAGGACGGCCGGAAAAACCAGCCTAACGTTCGGCAAAACCAAGCGAGTGCTACACATAGTTGAGGGAGGGAGGCCGGGAGAAGCCAGCTCATTGTTTGGCCAAGTCAACTAATGCTACACTGTCCTAATGAATGGAGGCCGGGGGAAGATGGTCTGTCGTTTGGCGAAGACAAATGAATGCTACACATAGTTGAGAGAGGACGGCCGGAAAAACCAGCCTAACGTTCGGCAAAACCAAGCGAGTGCTACACATAGTTGAGGGAGGGAGGCCGGGAGAAGCCAGCTCATTGTTTGGCCAAGTCAACCAATGCTACACTGTATTAATGAATGGGGGCCGGAGAAGATGGTCTGTCGTTTGGCGAAGACAAATGAATGCTACACATAGTTGAGAGAGGACGGCCGGAAAAACCAGCCTAACGTTCGGCAAAACCAAGCGAGTGCTACACATAGTTGAGGGAGGGAGGCCGGGAGAAGCCAGCTCATTGTTTGGCCAAGTCAACCAATGCTACACTGTATTAATGAATGGAGGCCGGGGGAAGATGGTCTGTCGTTTGGCGAAGACAAATGAATGCTACACATAGTTGAGAGAGGACGGCCGGAAAAACCAGCCTAACGTTCGGCAAAACCAAGCGAGTGCTACACATAGTTGAGGGAGGGAGGCCGGGAGAACCCAGCTCATTGCTTGGCCAAGTCAACCAATGCTACACTGTATTAATGAATGGAGGCCGGGGGAAGATGGTCTGTCGTTTGGCGAAGACAAATGAATGCTACACATAGTTGAGAGAGGACGGCCGGAAAAACCAGCCTAACGTTCGGCAAAACCAAGCGAGTGCTACACATAGTTGAGGGAGGGAGGCCGGGAGAAGCCAGCTCATTGTTTGGCCAAGTCAACCAATGCTACACTGTATTAATGAATGGAGGCCGGGGGAAGATGGTCTGTCGTTTGGCGAAGACAAATGAATGCTACACATAGTTGAGAGAGGACGGCCGGAAAAACCAGCCTAACGTTCGGCAAAACCAAGCGAGTGCTACACATAGTTGAGGGAGGGAGGCCGGAAGAAGCCAGCTCATTGTTTGGCCAAGTCAACCAATGCTACACTGTCCTAATGAATGGAGGCCGGGGAAGATGGTCTGTCGTTTGGGGAAGACAAATGAATGCTACACATAGTTGAGAGAGGACGGCCGGAAAAACCAGCCTAACGTTCGGCAAAACCAAGCGAGTGCTACACATAGTTGAGGGAGGGAGGCCGGGAGAAGCCAGCTCATTGTTTGGCCAAGTCAACCAATGCTACACTGTCCTAATGAATGGAGGCCGGGGGAAGATGGTCTGTCGTTTGGCGAAGACAAATGAATGCTACACATAGTTGAGAGAGGACGGCCGGAAAAACCAGCCTAACGTTCGGCAAAACCAAGCGAGTGCTACACATAGTTGAGGGAGGGAGGCCGGGAGAAGCCATCTCATTGTTTGGCCAAGTCAACCAATGCTACACTGTCCTAATGAATGGAGGCCGGGGGAAGATGGTCTGTTGTTTGGCGAAGACAAATGAATGCTACACATAGTTGAGAGAGGACGGCCGGAAAAACCAGCCTAACGTTCGGCAAAACCAAGCGAGTGCTACACATAGCTGAGGGAGGGAGGCCGGGAGAAGCCAGCTCATTGTTTGGCCAAGTCAACCAATGCTACACTGTATTAATGAATGGAGGCCGGGGGAAGATGGTCTGTCGTTTGGCGAAGACAAATGAATGCTACACATAGTTGAGAGAGGACGGCCGGAAAAACCAGCCTAACGTTCGGCAAAACCAAGCGAGGGCTACACATAGTTGAGGAGGGAGGCCGGGAGAAGCCAGCTCATTGTTTGGCCAAGTCAACTAATGCTACACTGTCCTAATGAATGGAGGCCGGGGAAGATGGTCTGTCGTTTGGCGAAGACAAATGAATGCTACACATAGTTGAGAGAGGACGGCCGGAAAAACCAGCCTAACGTTCGGCAAAACCAAGCGAGTGCTACACATAGTTGAGGGAGGGAGGCCGGGAGAAGCCAGCTCATTGTTTGGCCAAGTCAACCAATGCTACACTGTATTAATGAATGGAGGCCGGGGAAGATGGTCTGTCGTTTGGCGAAGACAAATGAATGCTACACATAGTTGAGAGAGGACGGCCGGAAAAACCAGCCTAACGTTCGGCAAAACCAAGCGAGTGCTACACATAGTTGAGGAGGAGGCCGGGAGAAGCCAGCTCATTGTTTGGCCAAGTCAACCAATGCTACACTGTATTAATGAATGGAGGCCGGGGAAGATGGTCTGTCGTTTGGCGAAGACAAATGAATGCTACACATAGTTGAGAGAGGACGGCCGGAAAAACCAGCCTAACGTTCGGCAAAACCAAGCGAGTGCTACACATAGTTGAGGAGGGAGGCCGGGAGAAGCCAGCTCATTGTTTGGCCAAGTCAACCAATGCTACACTGTATTAATGAATGGAGGCCGGGGAAGATGGTCTGTCGTTTGGCGAAGACAAATGAATGCTACACATAGTTGAGAGAGGACGGCCGGAAAAACCAGCCTAACGTTCGGCAAAACCAAGCGAGTGCTACACATAGTTGAGGGAGGCCGGGAGAACTCAGCTCGTTGTTTGGCCAAGTCAACCAATGCTACACTGTATTAATGAATGGAGGCCGGGGGAAGATGGTCTGTCGTTTGGCGAAGACAAATGAATGCTACACATAGTTGAGAGAGGACGGCCGGAAAAACCAGCCTAACGTTCGGCAAAACCAAGCGAGTGCTACACATAGTTGAGGGAGGCCGGGAGAAGCCAGCTCATTGTTTGGCCAAGTCAACCAATGCTACACTGTATTAATGAATGGAGGCCGGGGGAAGATGGTCTGTCGTTTGGCGAAGACAAATGAATGCTACACATAGTTGAGAGAGGACGGCCGGAAAAACCAGCCTAACGTTCGGCAAAACCAAGCGAGTCCTACACATAGTTGAGGGAGGGAGGCCGGGAGAAGCCAGCTCATTGTTTGGCCAAGTCAACCAATGCTACGCTGTCCTAATGAATTGAGGCCGGGGGAAGACGGTCTACCGTTTGGCGAAGACAAATGAATGCTACACATAGTTGAGAGAGCACGGCCGGAAAAACCAGCCTACCGTTCGGCAAAATCAAGCGAGTCCTACACATAGCTGAGGGAGGGAGGCCGGGAGAAGCCAGCTAACCGTTTAGCCAAGTCAACGAATGCTACACGTTTTTAATAAATGGAGGCCGTGGGAAGACGGTCTACCGTTTGGCGAAGACAAATGAATGCTACACATAGTTAGAGATTAAAGCCTAGTTTTGACTGCAGGTGGTCGCTGCGGCCATACGAGGGACAACTGTTCCTTTTCCATCGCGCATAATGGAAAGCCGCTCCAATTGTGATCGCTTCGTGGCAAACGTCCTACATCGCTGGGTCGCGGCGACGAAATCCTATGTTTTACTGCATCGCTGCTCGAAGAGCGATTCTCAGTGGTCGCTGACCATCGCTCTATCGCGGCCAAAATGGCAGCGATGGAGCGATTGCCAGCGAGTGACACGTTTCGTCTTATGAAAATTGACCCTTTCACATGACAAGATCAGTGTTTTCGAGTCGAAACGCGTTATTGATGAAAATCAGCCATTAATTTCACTGATTGATTGAATTTCTTCTATCATACGTGGGCCTATGCACTACGAACAGAATCGCTGCCGCTGCTACATCGCTGCAGCAGCGGGTGTGAAATCGCTGCGATGAAAAACAGCAGCGATGCAGTCAAAACTAGGCTTAAGGCCGGAAAAACCAGCCTACCGTTCGGCAAAATCAAGCGAGTGCTACACATTGTTGAGGGAGAGAGGCCGGGAGAAGCCAGCTCATTGTTTGGCCAAGTCAACTAATGCTACACTGTCCTAATGAATGGAGGCCGGGGGAAGATGGTCTGTCGTTTGGCGAAGACAAATGAATGCTACACATAGTTGAGAGAGGACGGCCGGAAAAACCAGCCTAACGTTCGGCAAAACCAAGCGAGTGCTACACATAGTTGAGGGAGGGAGGCCGGGAGAAGCCAGCTCATTGTTTGGCCAAGTCAACCAATGCTACACTGTCCTAATGAATGGAGGCCGGGGGAAGATGGTCTGTCGTTTGGCGAAGACAAATGAATGCTACACATAGTTGAGAGAGGACGGCCGGAAAAACCAGCCTAACGTTCGGCAAAACCAAGCGAGTGCTACACATAGTTGAGGGAGGGTGGCCGGGAGAAGCCAGCTCATTGTTTGGCCAAGTCAACCAATGCTACACTGTCCTAATGAATGGAGGCCGGGGAAGATGGTCTGTCGTTTGGCGAAGACAAATGAATGCTACACATAGTTGAGAGAGGACGGCCGGAAAAACAAGCCTAACGTTCGGCAAAACCAAGCGAGTGCTACACATAGTTGAGGAGGGAGGCCGGGAGAAGCCAGCTCATTGTTTGGCCAAGTCAACCAATGCTACACTGTATTAATGAATGGAGGCCGGGGAAGATGGTCTGTCGTTTGGCGAAGACAAATGAATGCTACACATAGTTGAGAGAAGGACGGCCGGAAAAACCAGCCTAACGTTCGGCAAAACCAAGCGAGTGCTACACATAGTTGAGGAGGGAGGCCGGGAGAAGCCAGCTCATTGTTTGGCCAAGTCAACCAATGCTACACTGTATTAATGAATGGAGGCCGGGGAAGATGGTCTGTCGTTTGGCGAAGACAAATGAATGCTACACATAGTTGAGAGAGGACGGCCGGAAAAACCAGCCTAACGTTCGGCAAAACCAAGCGAGTGCTACACATAGTTGAGGAGAGGAGGCCGGGAGAAGCCAGCTCATTGTTTGGCCAAGTCAACCAATGCTACACTGTCCTAATGAATGGAGGCCGGGGGAAGATGGTCTGTCGTTTGGCGAAGACAAATGAATGCTACACATAGTTGAGAGAGTACGGCCGGAAAAACCAGCCTAACGTTCGGCAAAACCAAGCGAGTGCTACACATAGTTGAGGGAGGGAGGCCGGGAGAAGCCAGCTCATTGTTTGGCCAAGTCAACCAATGCTACACTGTCCTAATGAATGGAGGCCGGGGAAGATGGTCTGTCGTTTGGCGAAGACAAATGAATGCTACACATAGTTGAGAGAGGACGGCCGGAAAAACCAGCCTAACGTTCGGCAAAACCAAGCGAGTGCTACACATAGTTGAGGGAGGGAGGCCGGGAGAAGCCAGCTCATTGTTTGGCCAAGTCACCCAATGCTACACTGTCCTAATGAATGGAGGCCAGGGGAAGATGGTCTGTCGTTTGGCGAAGACAAATGAATGCTACACATAGTTGAGAGAGGACGGCCGGAAAAACCAGCCTAACGTTCGGCAAAACCAAGCGAGTGCTACACATAGTTGAGGGAGGAGGCCGGGAGAAGCCAGCTCATTGTTTGGCCAAGTCAACCAATGCTACACTGTCCTAATGAATGGAGGCCGGGGAAGATGGTCTGTCGTTTGGCGAAGACAAATGACTGCTACACATAGTTGAGAGAGGACGGCCGGAAAAACCAGCCTAACGTTCGGCAAAACCAAGCGAGTGCTACACATAGTTGAGGGAGGGAGGCCGGGAGAAGCCAGCTCGTTGTTTGGCCAAGTCAGCCAATGCTACACTGTCCTAATGAATGGAGGCCGGGGAAGATGGTCTGTTGTTTGGCGAAGACAAATGAATGCTACACATAGTTGAGAGAGGACGGCCGGAAAAACCAGCCTAACGTTCGGCAAAACCAAGCGAGTGCTACACATAGTTGAGGGAGGGAGGCCGGGAGAAGCCAGCTCATTGTTTGGCCAAGTCAACCAATGCAACACTGTATTAATGAATGGAGACCGGAGGAAGATGGTCTGTCGTTTGGCGAAGACAAATGAATGCTACACATAGTTGAGAGAGGACGGCCGGAAAAACCAGCCTAACGTTCGGCAAAACCAAGCGAGTGCTACACATAGTTGAGGGAGGGAGGCCGGGAGAAGCCAGCTCATTGTTTGGCCAAGTCAACCAATGCTACACTGTCCTAATGAATGGAGGCCGGGGGAAGATGGTCTGTCGTTTGGCGAAGACAAATGAATGCTACACATAGTTGAGAGAGGACGGCCGGAAAAACCAGCCTAACGTTCGGCAAAACCAAGCGAGTGCTACACATAGTTGAGGGAGGGAGGCCGGGAGAAGCCAGCTCATTGTTTGGCCAAGTCAACCAATGCTACACTGTATTAATGAATGGAGGCCGGGGGAAGATGGTCTGTCGTTTGGCGAAGACAAATGAATGCTACACATAGTTGAGAGAGGACGGCCGGAAAAACCAGCCTAACGTTCGGCAAAACCAAGCGAGTGCTACACATAGTTGAGGAGGGAGGCCGGGAGAAGCCAGCTCATTGTTTGGCCAAGTCAACCAATGCTACACTGTATTAATGAATGGAGGCCGGGGAAGATGGTCTGTCGTTTGGCGAAGACAAATGAATGCTACACATAAATCAGAGAGGACGGTCGGAAAAACCAGCCTAACGTTCGGCAAAACCAAGCGAGTGCTACACATAGTTGAGGGAGGAAGGCCGGGAGAAGCCAGCTCATTGTTTGGCCAAGTCAACTAATGCTACGCTTTCTTAATGAATGGAGGGCGGGGAAGATGGTCTGTCGTTTGGCGAAGACAAATGAATGCTACACATAGTTGAGAGAGGACGGCCGGAAAAACCAGCCTAACGTTCGGCAAAACCAAGCGAGTGCTACACATAGTTGAGGAGGGAGGCCGGGAGAAGCCAGCTCATTGTTTGGCCAAGTCAACCAATGCTACACTGTATTAATGAATGGAGGCCGGGGAAGATGGTCTGTCGTTTGGCGAAGACAAATGAATGCTACACATAGTTGAGAGAGGACGGCCGGAAAAACCAGCCTAACGTTCGGCAAAACCAAGCGAGTGCTACACATAGTTGAGGGAGGGAGGCCGGGAGAAGCCAGCTCATTGTTTGGCCAAGTCAACTAATGCTACACTGTCCCAATGAATGGAGGCCGGGGGAAGATGGTCTGTCGTTTGGCGAAGACAAATGAATGCTACACATAGTTGAGAGAGGACGGCCGGAAAAACCAGCCTACCGTTCGGCAAAACCAAGCGAGTGCTACACATAGCTGAGGGAGGGAGGCCGGGAGAAGCCAGCTCATTGTTCGGTCAAGTCAACCAATGCTACACTGTCCTAATGAATGGAGGCCGGGGGAAGATGGTCTGTCGTTTGGCGAAGACAAATGAATGCTACACACAGTTGAGAGAGGACGGCCGGAAAAACCAGCCTAACGTTCGGCAGAACCAAGCGAGTGCTACACATAGTGGAGGGAGGGAGGCCGGGAGAAGCCAGCTAATTGTTTGGCCATATCAACTAATGCTACACTGTCCTAATGAATGGAGGCCGGGGGAAGATGGTCTGTCGTTTGGCGAAGACAAATAAATGCTACACATAGTTGAGAGAGGACGGCCGGAAAAACCAGCCTAACGTTCGGCAGAACCAAGCGAGTCCTACACATAGTTGAGGGAGGGAGGCCGGGAGAACCCAGCTCATTGCTTGGCCAAGTCAACCAATGCTACACTGTATTAATGAATGGAGGCCGGGGGAAGATGGTCTGTCGTTTGGCGAAGACAAATGAATGCTACACATAGTTGAGAGAGGACGGCCGGAAAAACCAGCCTAACGTTCGGCAAAACCAAGCGAGTGCTACACATAGTTGAGGGAGGGAGGCCGGGAGAAGCCAGCTCATTGTTTGGCCAAGTCAACCAATGCTACACTGTATTAATGAATGGAGGCCGGGGGAAGATGGTCTGTCGTTTGGCGAAGACAAATGAATGCTACACATAGTTGAGAGAGGACGGCCGGAAAAACCAGCCTAACGTTCGGCAAAACCAAGCGAGTCCTACACATAGTTGAGGGAGGGAGGCCGGGAGAACCCAGCTCATTGCTTGGCCATGTCAACGAATGCTACACTTTCTTAATGAATGGAGGGCGGGGAAAGACGGTTTACCGTTTGGCGAAGACAATTGAATGCTACACATAGTTGAGGGAGGAAGGCCGGGAGAAGCCAGCCCATCGTTCGGCGAAGCCTAACGAGTGCTACACAAGGTTAGTGGAGGGAGGCCAGCAGAACCAACCTATCGTTTGGCAAAGCCAAATAAACAAGCGGCGGAGTCATAAAATCTATTTTTCAAAGCAGAGATGTTTTGAATAAAAAGTGTTAACTAGCATTATCGTTCTTGATTAATAGATTAGTTACACTTTTCGTTAGGTCTGGACGGGCTATCTTGAATGGGACGGCGAAGCCGGCCACCGAACCGGCGAAGCCGGTTCGCCAGCGGCGCTGGGCGGCGTTAGCCGCCTGGCGCAGCTGGTAAATATTATAAGCTGCGACTGCCAAGTCCCTCATATTCCTCCGCGCTCAAGTCCCTGATATCGTGCTGATTAAGAGCTACATAGCGCCGCGCTGGCGGAGAGGAAAAGGAAGTCCCTGATATTCATCCGCGCTGACCCCTCACCCTTACAGACTGTACACTACAGAGATGAGTGCAAACCTAGTTTGAGGGGGGAGCACTCTAAATCCCAGTGAAGAACGAAAGCTAGCGCTTTCAGAAATCAGAGCGTTTCCATGGATTCTCCAGGAACATACTGGCGAATAACGATATCATATATCTGGTATTGAAAAAAATTCTCATTTTCATAGATGAATCTTGGGTGCCCCCTCAACAAGGTTAGCAACCAGGAAGGGATCACTAAAGTAGTCGATTTTTTTCGATCGATTCGGTGAAAAACGTTGTGGGCTGTACTTTCTTTAATGACGTGGCACAGAGGAACTGGTCAAAAAAAAGTACTTCTCGGAGGATCGCGGGGTCGTAATGGAGCACAATAGACTTTCACCTCGACAAGGATATCGAGGGCAGCACGAGGGAAAGAGCTGCTGCTCGAGTAGCACCTGCTGCCTTTGTGCCGCTTTTAGCAGCACGTGCTGCCCTCGTCCTCCATTTGTCGCCTCAGCTGCTGCTCATCTTTGTGGCAATCGTAGTGTGGTAACATTGCTCGAAGTCGTCCATTTAGACAGCTACAAGCACATTTACATTCAGCATGGAGAGCCCTTTGTCACAAACTTGCACATACAAGCATCTGGATAGCTATATGTCAATTCACCTTTTAACTTTTTTCCCCAAACAAGGTGTATATAATTGAACCAATTAAACGGTCTTCATCTCAGACTATCGTGGGCTGTCATGGAGCACAACTAACTCTCATATCCACTAAAACAGCAAGAGCAGCACAAGGGGCGAGCTGCTAATCGGAGAGTACGTGCTGCCCTCGTCCTCCATTCGTCGCCTCACCTGCTGCTCAGTGTTGCGGCCAGCACAGTGCGGTAACACTGCTCAAAGTGATCCCTTAGGTAACTACGACCATACTCATAATCAACATGGGGAGTTCTTTTCTTTTAAGATCATGAGCATGTCCACTCCCTGGGAAGTTGTTTAAAGTACACAACCAATCGATCTCCGGCCATATTACACGGAATACCTTGAAGGCAGTATCCGCGATCAAAACAGTTCGGATTATCAAGGTAAATCGAAAGACCCGGGGCTCACTGCATCAATAATGCTGAAAAACGGGTGAGAACGAGCACAAAATAGCCCTGAACGGCCCTAAACTTTAATGTCCGCTCACGCCACGCCCACTTCCTCAGCGGCTACCGATAAAAGTGTCTAACTGAAAACCCGACTATAAGAAGGCAAGAGATTATCAAATGGGGTAAGTTTTGTTGAGCGGAGTGGATTGTAGCCTCCTGGATGTATGTTGTTACCACTAAGGCCGGGTTTTCAGTAATTTACAGATAGGTATCGGTTTAAGAGAGTGGGCGTGGCGGAAGAGGAACACTCAGGTTTAGAGCAGCACAGCTCTTGTTGTGATCGTTCGTAGCCGTTTTTTTTTCGACATTTCGCGTTTTCAAATTTCCGGACCAGTGAGTGCATCTGAATGGTTTCTCCACACTTTCCGTGCTGTACACTTTTTCGACAGTGTTGTTATCAGGTCGACTGAGCCAACATGTGTTGCTCGCAAAAACAGTAGAGGGGTTGAAGTCAAACGATTCTTACTCGTACATCTGCAGCAAAGGTTTGTCAATTAAACGCCAGTTTGTCTTCGAAATGAAGACCAAGCGCCGCCCGCTCTTCGTCGACCGAAACACGCTGCCACCCAATCGCCAAATCGCAGCGACCTGACGCTGCTAACTGTCAACTGCTCGAAGCCATTCATCAAAACATCCAGTTCATCTCCAACTGGTCGTCCTTCTATGATTCTATCGCTGGCTTAACGTGCGGTGGGGGCCAACCAATCGCGCGGACAGCTCACTTTTATCAACTCGCGACCCCTTCAAACGTGGTACTTTTATGCAAGATTCACATTTTCGTCGCATCGAGTCTTCAAAATAAACTTTTGGTATTTCACTGATTATAAATCAAACGCAGTTTCACTCTGGGGAAAATGCCAATTTAAAATGGCACCCTCGACAAAAGTAGTTACTTGCGAGCGATTTGAACGGTTCAGCTCGGCTAAAAAACTGATGAATTGTTCTGGGAAAAGGGGCGATTCGTCATTCTCATCGGATGGTGATTGTGTGAAACCGGCCAAGAAGTCGAGAGGTGTTCGACTCTCCTAAAATGATTCATTTAGCGTGTTCTTCCAAATTTGCAACATTTTGACTTTTTTTTTAATCTGGAAGGTGTAAGTCGGAAATTTAAAAAAAATCACTTTCTCACTCTGAAATGCGTTTCCATGAACTCAAACTTCACTCGCATTTTCCCTATAAAAACCAATTGATTTGCTTTTGAACGAACACTTTTATTTTTCAAATGCTGAGCGGTGATGGTTTGAAAAAAATTAAGCGAAATGGGAAATATGTACCTTTTCTTCACGAAAAGCACAATGCTCACAGAATTTAGAGCCGACAGTTCTCAAAAACAACTTTCCGATGAAATTAATAATTTGAACCTTTCCGAAAAATATTCACGACAATAATTTAGAAATAAACAAAAATGTTCAAGTAATTCCCTTTCCGAAAAATATTCACGACAATAATTTAGAAATAAACAAAAATGTTCAAGTAATTCTAAAATCGTTGTTTCTTGTAAGAAAAGAAATCACCATTTACAGGAAGATCAATGAATGATGAATACTCTGATATTTGAATTCCGTTTAACCCTGGAAATTTCTCTGAAGATTGTATATTTCAGCGAGTTAAGAATATTTTGAGGAGAACTTCTTTCTTGGAATATGTGGATATACATACGTTTTGTACATAGAAAGTCATATTCCTCTTTCGAAACGAGGGAAACAGACTATCACCCCTAATTCACATCTCTACAGTCATGAAACCAAGTGAAAATCAATTCTTGATCAAGGCATAGGGAAATTCTGTGTCAAGAAATGTTTTTGGAGACTCGCAATCACTACTGACCGAGGCCTGTGTTGAACGGCCCTCGCAAACTCGTGCCAGATACGAGGCCGCCTACTCCGAGAGAATCCCCCGCGATCGTTCATGGATAGATTCGGTTTCTGGTAGGGGCCGAGAGGATACTAGCATGGGGCTAACGCGGAACGGTCGCGAAATTCTGCCAGTCTCAAACCGAGAGCGTACCGCGTTCGTTCATCGATGCTCCTGCCATGCTCCACCGCTGAACCGTGAGGAATCGAGCCCGGAACTATCGCGGGACGATCGCGAAATTCGGCCAGCCTCCACCCCTAATCGTACCGCATCCATGCCCTCTCGGTGTTTTAGCCGAGCGAGTGTTGCCTTTCAGATCAGCACGAAGCTATAAGGTAGTGCCCGTACCGTATTTCGCGCTGCTTGAGGAATCTGCACAGCATGAGAGCGCGGAACCGGGGGGGGGGGGGAACGATCACGGTACCATCGCGAATCGCGAGTGCACCACGGTACTAGCGCACCAAACTTGGTATAAATCGCGGAACCATCACGGTACGAGCACGAGAAAGCCAACGGATAGGTCGATTGGGTAGCTATCGCGGAACGGACGCGGATCGCGGGACTAGGGGAAGACGAACACGGTACCATCGCGGATCGCGGGAGCATCACGGTGCTAGCGCGAAAGATTCTCTCAGAGTAGGGTGGGCATGAGACAGACCGTCGTGCCAGCATCATTTCCTTCAACTGTGGAGAAGATCAACGGAAATAATCAAGGATGAATCAGCCATTGCAGATATGAATGAGCATCGATGAGGGCTCTATTTTTGATAGATCGACCCAGCGCTGCTCCTGAGCTCGACATATCCCCTGCGGGAGAAGGGTTATGAGAAAGAAGGGAAAGATCATAAATGAAGAGCAGCAATTGGGGAAACAACAGCTGCAGTTGGGGCCACAATAAGGAGCGGCAGTTGGGACCACAATGAGGAGCAGCAGTTGGGGAGACGACTGGAGCAGTTGAGGCGACTGCAGCAGCACGTGGGGTCACTATACGAGCAGCAGTTGGGGCAGTGAGCGGAGCAAGAAGACACAACGTGCTGCCGTGGGCAGCAGCTGGGGGAACGAAAGGGACTTACACCTCGACGAGTAGCTGCGTGAGTGATCCCCTCGTGCTGCCTTACTAAGCCGCGAGTATCTGAGTTCCTGTTATTAACTCAATCGATACAAATCGGAAAATCTTGGAGATTTCTCGTGGGTCACAACGTATTTCCAAAAAAATGAGCAATTCTATGAAACAGGAGCCGTTCCAGGCACAGGTGGTTTTGAGCAGACAGAAACGTTCCAAAAAAGAGCATTACTAAAACGGGATAAACGAGTCTTCAAATAATTAGCAAATATTCCTGAAAACTAATTCATTCGGCGAAAACTTTCAATTCCCATTAATAAACCGTTGGTCTATTTCGCATGGAAGAGCTTGATGCTTTTCGATAAAAGACTCACCTGTATGGAAAGGTTCAGTTCCTGTGATAGTAATTGCAGTTCCTTCTGTACTTTCACCAGTTCACTTTTCTGATCAGCGGAAGGAGACCGTTTATGTGGGTCAGACTTTATGTCTTCTTTTCGATAATAGGCATGGAATATTTCCATCGGGAATAGAATAACCGGATCAAGCTCCTTTCCAAAACCACAGAGCTCATCGCTGAAGAATAACGCGAGTTGATTTCGTGAATTGAAAAGTTCAGCTCAACTACGGGAATTGGTTCTCAAGAAGCATTGTTAGTTTTTTGTAGTCTCGCCCACTCCCTTTTCCTATTGTTTAATTTTGTAGGAACGTTTCTGTAAGCATCAAGCCACTTTTGCTTGAAAGTACTCATTTTTTTACAGAGTTTGCTTTGCTTTTTCTTCTTTATCATATGTTTAATCAGCAGGTTAGTATTGAATCCAGTAATTTTGTTAAACGAACTGCGTTATAAAAAGTGTTATAAAAAGAGTGAGCGTTAGAGCTGTTCCCGATTTTTAGGGGATAGAAATACTGGTGCATTCTCAGTTTGTCATTTCAATTTCAGCATCCCTAAAGACGAAGCGGTCTAGGCAGATGTTTGCCAGATTATGCAGCAAAACCTAGCTCATCTGACAGATGCCAGTCGACGACACAACAGTAGCATCTTTTTCTTTGTGTCTCCGTCGCGAGAGCCAGGGTGGAGGGCGCAGCAAGCGCGAGGAAAAGTGGGCGAGGCATGCCTGGTTGTCAATGGTACCGCAACCCCCCGAAAATCTAGAGCAGACAGCAGCCCCGGCTCGCCATTTTTTTTTGCCCTTTCCACAGGAATTGTGATCCGGCCGAGTTTCTAAGAAATCCTGGGGTCGCTCACAACTGTGCTCAGGGCACTTATTCGGGTCTGTTTGGCTTCATAAAGATATCCTCTGTAAAATTTCGTAAATCTCACGACCCATGGCGCGAGTGATTCTGCATGCGCTCTCTCACTGTCTCTAACCGCCGCTCCGCGCCACGGCACGTAGAAACCATGAGAATTTCGCCGTTTTATAGCCTTTATGTGCCTCGAGGCATCCTAAGCTGCAAATGGTTTTTTTGTTCGCTAACTGGGAGTAAGGCTATTTCGGAAAGGCCTATTCTAGGTTTTTACGCTGAAAATATCTGACTTATTCAACTTCAGAGGTCGCTTCGCGCGCATTAGATTTAGCATTGATTTGGCTTTGCGCAACTCCGCTATTTCAAAAATTTCAAGTCCAAAACATGGTTTGGAATGGTTTCCTGAGACGAGGGATGAACAGAATTCCGAATTCTTCCGAGGGTTTTCGGCCTTCTGCCGACTTCCAAAAAAATGTCTAAACATGGAGAAAAAAAATCGAGGCAAGTACATAATTAAAAGACTACAATTTCAGCAGAAAACTTAAACGGGCAGCAGCGACCGTTTATCCATATCCAATGACGTTTTGCTGCAGCGATTACCCAAATAATGTGTGTATTCCTAAACTCTGCTCTGAGCCCGAACAAATGTCGCCACATTAATGAATTTTCGCGGATCGGGCCGCATAAGGTTCAACTTCAGACTCAATTGCATGAACTAATGTTGGTAACGTTTTCAAGTGATGATTTCCATGAGCTGGAGTACCTATTTTCCTAGTTTTTCGAAAATTCCTACTAGATTGCTTTTGACTAAGTTTTTTTGCTTAAAAAAACTGAAGAGTTTCCTTTGATGGAGCATGCTGTCATACGCCCAAAACCGAATTCTGTGTCGGTGTTGTGTTTTTGACACCAAGGTTAGGTAGAGAGCGCATGGAAAGGGCAGAAATAGAGTATTGTTTACTCTTTGAAGCAATGTCAAATAAAAACTTCTAGGGAGTTGATAGAGCCCTATATGAGAATGTAGATCTAGCCATAACGAAAGTCAGAATAAGGGAAAAGCTGCAGAAAAAAAATCGTTTTTATCGAAACATGCCTTTATAAGGGCAGTGTTAGCGATAAAAACAATTGTCAAGCTCTCTTCAGGAGAATCTAGATCTGACCGTCACGAAAGTGCGAATAAGGGAAAAGCTGCAGAAAAAATGCACAACAACTAGTTACAACGGCTTTTCTATTTCTATGTATTCCCTAGGCTTTACTCACATTTGGTTCGGTTCCCCAAACATGATGATAGAGCTCGCCGAAAATGAAGCTTCCACGCTTGTACATACAGGCTATAAATTGGCGAAATTTACTTGGTTCCTACGCGTGCTGGTGTACCTACTGCAAAACACGTCACGACCTGTCCACTGGCAACAAACGTGATGGAACACATATGGATGAACGGTGGCTGCTGCCTGTTTACGAGGCTCCCAATTTCAGGAGGTTTAACAGAGATCCCTGCCGAATCCACAGGGAATTATATAGGGTGCTAAACCCAGAGGTCTGCTTTGACTTTTCAAAAGAGCAAAAGAGCAAAGCATGAGTCCCACATACAAACTCTTCCACGAAGCTAAGCTTTTCTTATCCCATCTATATTCGCGTTAGGCCGTAGTTATACACCGGCGGGACGCTGCGGAAACAGCAAGACAACTACCACTTACATACATATGTGTGTCCTAACTGTGCTGAGTCATGCCAAAAGGAAGAGTTGTCCCAGAAAAACGCGCCGGAAGGCCGCACCGAGCAGTTATACACGCCGCGGCACTGTATACTGTATCCTGGCGGGACCTTCCCTGTTGGACATTTGCCAATTTCCATCAGCTGATTATTTTTCAAGTCGAAATTTGTTAGTATTTCACCAAAACGAGATAATGAGCACTGCTATGACAAGAGCAACACATTTCTAGTGACTTTCTGCAACAATCATGTGATAGAGGAATGAAATATCAATAAAATACAATTGAAACGCCCGGAAACTTGTAGTCTGCAATATTGCGTCGGATTTGCTAACGACGCAATATTGCAGACAAGTCAGTGATCCACGCAGCAAGCGGCGGCAATGTCATTCGCGGGACGTTTTCATTCCGCTAGTGTATAACTAGGGCCTTACTCTGTGTGTCCGTGTGTGAGAATGAACGGAATTTAGGTCGGCTTGTCGTGAACAGTTGACACCCGGCTGCCACACCTACTGTCCACTATTCAGTGCGTACTCTGCCAACGCGTAGCTAGATGCCTCCGAAGGCGCGGCCTGTAACGCCGCCCCGGGGGACGCCCGCTTGTATCGCCGCAGCTTGACCACGTCGCGACGCGGCGTCGCACGGCTAGGTCGCGGACGAGTTACCCTCCGCGATACTAGATTTGAATCTTAAAGGACGCGCAGACCCTGTTTACTGCAATATTATTCTTAACACGCTATTCTGAGTGATATTCACTGTTCTTCGTCTACATTTCTAACTGATATTCACTATTATTCTAGTCTTCGTCAACGTTTCTAACTGATATTCACTATTATTCTAGTCTTCGTCTACGTTTCCGTCCAAGCTGTACTTTTCTAGACATTTTGCGATTAAATTCCCGTTCTCTGAAACGTGTATTTTATCGCAGAAAGTTAGAAAAAGGCTAGTGCTCCTTCACCTTTAGGTTTACCAGAAATTTAGGAACTAGCCAGAGTTCGTAATAGGTTTCTTGAATTTTCGAAATGGAATTAAATGGAACATTGGTTAATTATCCCAAATTTTACGTTTTGTGAATATCTGTGGATAATAATTGATAATAGTGATGCTTCAAAGCCTCTATTTTTCCAACTATTTCGAGATTGAATTTTGTAATTAACTTGAGTTTCTTCTTTTTTTGTCCAAGCTAAAAAAAGGCGGAAAAGGGCGTTGATTAGATGATTTTGTGGTTGGAACTCACTGAAGTTTTAAACAATGTATGTGATCAATAAATCATTTTCAATAACAATTGATGATGAAAACATGCGACTTTGTGCGAAAATTCAACCTACATTAAGATATTTTTTACATAATCATAAAAACTTTGATGGAAGAGAGTGGGAGATTTTTTTTTCGTAAGGTGAAGTTTTTTTCCATTATAAAAACTCAAGTTCTCTGCTACGACTGCAATTATAAGCCACAATTTGGGTGGGTTTTCCAAAAATCGTCCCTCCACTATGCCCCAACTACCCCAATGGTGAATATTTCGAATCTATGGTCGGTTTTTTTTTGAAAAATTATTCATTCACTATGCCCAAATTTTCTCCGATTGTAAACATGTTCAATTTAGGGTTGATTTAAAGAAATTTGTAAACGAAATCAAAAAGTGTCGCAATCTATATGTTTTTTTTTCGAAAACTCGTCCCTCCACTATGCCCAAATTTTCGCCAATTTGAAAAATTGTCACAATTTGGGTGGGTTTTTCGAAACCAAAATCGATTGTCATTGACAACTGACTAGACTTAGGATAGGTAGTTATCAATTAGCGTTCTCGCGCTTTCAAGTGACCCAACATCCCTAAATTTTATCACCTTAGATACCTCAGGGCCTCTCACGTATCAGTAGCGCTAGTCACACATGGCTCGCACATATATAGGCCGTGGCGAATGTGCGAAGTTTCCTTCAGGAAAGGAGGACCGTATATCACACATATTGCCATTACCATAATGATTACATGTGTACCCCGATTATATTTACATTCCAGATCTAGAGTGATCCGGATCACTCGCTCCTCTCTTTCTGTTGTTGTCCCAAATTTTTTCTGATCAAATTCTGAAATATTGAAGGTAGTCGTCGAGTGAATGAAAAATTATTCTTGCAATAAATTCGTTTCTCTAACTAGATAGACTCCTTGAACTATAGCAAAATAATTCACTTAATAATTTTGTCTGAACTTGCGAGCGTTAGCCCAAAACTAAATTAGTTTTTTTTAAATTTTGCTCAAATATGGAGTTACCCCGAAACGCACCAGAAAGGAACGTAGCTCTATTTTAGTGTTCGTGATTGAGGGTGTTCAGAAATTTTAGTGTAAAGATATGGCCAAACAAACGTAAAACTTTTTGTTTATTTACACATGCTTTCGAAAATGTCCTTTCTATATGAAAACAATCTAATTTTAGTAGCCGGGCAAGTTTCTGCCATGTCCCTAAGGTGTTGCTCAGCATTACTATTTCGGTCTGCATATGCTCGCGTTTTTACATTGGTTTCATATTGATTATTATCCATGAGAAGAAAACCACATGTTCGACTGAAACGTTCTGGTTGTAGTTGGTGATTTTTGTCTTTTTATTCATATTTCTTGAAGACATTGTTAACTCATTGTATTCGTCATTGCTAATCCTAACCTAGAAATATTATTAAAAATTTGACTTTAAGTTTTTATTTGTCTCAGAAGAAGGAATGAATAAAAAAATGTAGGTTTTTGTCCGTAAACAGTGGACAATATTCAGTTCTCGGAAGAGAAATATGAACACGAGGCTCATTACGGATGTTTTATGAGTGATTAGTTTGTAACAGTTTACCGGAAAAGGGACCGTAAAAATTTTTAGAGCTAGAGAACGCTTAAATAGCTAATTAAATTTTGAAAAAAAAAGGAGAAATAAAAGAAAAACCACAGTCGGGCAATTAAAAAATAGGAAAAGTTAGTTGTAATACCGTTGTTTAAAAAACATTTTTGAACTCATTTATACTTCCTTTTTTCATTTTCATTTTTTCTGTGACTTTTTTGACTTTGACCGACGATTCGAGACTCCTCCCTTCACCCTTCGATTTTTAAATTCATTTCAACGATGTTTTATTCAAGTTTTATTTGATTAGGAACCTCTCCATCAATTCGAACAATGGCTTTCGAAATTTCCGAATAAAGTGATACTTATTCGAACTCATAGGTTCAAATTTTTTCCTCTGCGTGAATGCAATCAAGAAACTGATCTATATCCGACTCGAATAAACGCTCGGGTAATTATTTAATTTCATTCTCTGATTTGAAAAACTACTCGTAATTTCAAATATTGCCGAAAGATGCCCGAAAACGATTGAGCTATGTATTTCTTTTGCGATGGAATATTTGGATCACTGGAATTTAACTGTATGTTTTAGTTTTTTTTTCGCATTAAAGAACTAGCTGTGAAAATCAAACTTCAGGCAATCAGACGCGTCATTTCTCTGCTGTTGTTGTCGTAATGCACTAGAGTGGGTTAACGTGCTCTAGTCGATACGCCATGGGTACTGTAGATTTCGTATCGCTGCGCCCTTCCACCGCGCGCGACGCACCCTTCACCGCGCGCGACGCCCCGCCGCGTTGCGACGATACAACCGGACCCCACCCCGCCGCCCCATTCCATGTAGCGAGAATTTCCGGGTTTTAGCTACGATAGCTAAAACCCGCATATTCTTGTGTCGACGGTACTAGGGTGCAAATTCTACGGGTATTCTACGCGAAAACGAAGGCTAAATTCGATACATTGAACTTTCTGTCGCTATACCCGTATATTCTCGCTATAACTTTGTAGCGAGAATCTAGGGATTTCGCTACAGCCTGCGTTGAAATGCAATCTTAAACCCGCGCTGGCTACGCGGAACGCAGGGATGCCGTTCGAACTGTGTTGGCCCAGTCATATGACGGAGTGATGACTCGACACTCTGTGGCTGGCCGTGGAACCCGATGTCGGTCTCTGGGAGACCATGGCGAGGACAATTTTGATCACTGGGATGCTGCAGGCCGTGGGGAATAAACGGAGATGCTGTTGATCGCAGCTGGGATCGCCTTGCTAGTACGGATCAGGACTGGGTGGGTCGATCGACCGAGTGCTGTAACGAGAATTTGCGTGGAATATTCAGGTGCCGTAGCGAGAATAAGCGTAGAATATGCGGGTGCTGTTGCTAGAATTTCACCAAGTGAGGCTAACCGTTCCGTAATTTACGTAAAATCTCGGGTCAAATTTAGACTAAGTGCCTCCGAAACCCTCGGCATCTCCGGTTTTCGTGTGAGGCATCTAGCTACGCACTGGCAGAGTATCATAATTATAGCAACACACTCAAAGATCTGAGATTAATGTCCAGGCAAACTTTTCTCAATCGGCACTGTCACCATTCAACTGCGCGTACCCAAAAACTTTTGTTCACAAAATTTTACAGAAATCCATCAAGAAATAAGGTATATTTTGTTTACAACTTTTCACGTCTTTGTATCATAATTATACCAACACTTTCTATTGGAAATGCTCCTTTCCTCATTTCTCGGAGTATTTTCCGTTTCGAATATTAATCGATGGAGGTATGTAATATCAACGTATTTTTATCATGCCAAACGGGTCCGCACCCTCTGAGGTCGAAAATGCTCAGATTATTGCCCTAGTCTGAGCATCAGAAGAATAGCGGAGCAACACCATCGGGACTTCACAGCTGCCTACCGATTTCTTCATGATCCTGAGCTACATGGTTCAAAGAAAGGCACTGGCAGGTCTAGAAAGCTGTCTGCTCCTGAGGAATGTCGAGTAGGACGATTCGTGTCCAACTCGACCATGTCGGTCAATCAGTTCCGAGCCGACCATTTTACGTCGGTAACCAGGATGGCCGTATGAAGGGCGATCATTCGCAACCCAATTATAGAGCATTCTCGTGTGCCTCCAGTACCGCACCTCACAGCACTGCCTAAGGCCGCACGGCTTCAGTGCGACGAGAGAAATATGTCGACTGGCTGGTCTAAGATGAGCAGAACTTGTTCTCAGGCTTCATCTGGGTAAACCTTGTGTTCAGGGGGTCTTCTCGGACAAGAAAAGTTCGAGTTGGGTGGACCTGATGGGTACGCACATTACTGGAGAGATCTCCGCAAGGAGCCACGGTAATTCGCCAAGCGGATTTCTGATGGAGGCAGTCTTACGATACGGTGTGGCTTCGATGCTGACGGTGTGCTCCAGATGACCTTCGATTCCTCTAGAAGGATTTCTGCGGAGTACCAGGAAGTGTTGTAAATAGGACTGCTACCGTTTCTTGCTCGGTTCAAGCGAAATGAGCTCACCTTCCACTAAGACGATGCCGACATCCACACGAGTCGCTCAACTAGGACTTGGTTTGAGCAGCATGGGCTCTCCGTGATCGCTTGACCGGCGTGCTCACCTGACATTACTTGAATGGAAAACGTCCTAGGATCCCTGCTTCGCCATATTTATAGTAGAGGTAGAACGTGCGACTCACTGGAACACCTCGAGGGAGCTGTAATCTTTGCCTGGAGCAACTTGGACGTGGAAGTGCTTACAAGGTAACATTTTAGAGTGGTAAACGCATCTGCGAAAACGTCTAGTATCGTTAGTATCTCTAGTGGCTCGATAGTAAAACTGCTCAGCATCCCGCACCGAGTTGCAGGTTCCAAGAAGGTACAAGCTTAAATAGGTCGTCTTTTGTGCCTTTTGTACCCTCCAAAAAAGGCAATAATCTTTCGAAAATTCGCAAACTGTCCTCATAAATGTGTTATATACTTTGTCCAGACTGACGGCGTTTTGGACTTGCACGAATTTTCGGTTGGGCGAATATTTACACCGGCCGATTAGACAGCTCTGGAAGCATTTTAGAAAAATGTTCCAAATTTGACTTCAAATTCTCCCAGGAGGTTTTTAGGGGCGCTGATCACGAATCTGTGGTTTATTAGTCGATTTTCCGGAGTTTTGGCTAATTTCGTTCAAAGCTTCACAACCGGGGAAAATTTCGAGGGAAAAACGCCACTTTCGAGATTTTCGGAGTGCTACGGTAGTTATTGCTCAAATTGTTTCTCTATGAGTTTTTTCTGGAGTGCTGAACACGAATCTGAAGTCCGTTTATCGACTTTTGCAAATGACGGTGGATTACGGTGGGTATACGACAGTTTGGTCAAAATCGTAGATTTTTTTCAAAATTTCTATACGGGGGTTATTCGGGGTGGAGATTATGAATCTAATGTCCGTTTGTCGATTTTCAAAATACTAAGGTAGGTTTTGGCCCCCCAATGACATGTTACCCACCGTAACCTACAGTAAACCTCTAAACTTCGACAAATGGACTCCAGATTCGTGTTCACCACCCTAGATTACCCCTACATACAAGTTTTGGGCTAAGTCCGAGAAAATTTTTTGAAACTCGCAAAAAAAAATGTCTGATGCCTTTTCGCGAGGCTTTGAAAATTCTCATATCTTTTTTGAACCTGCAGCTCAGGACGGAATACTGTACTGCACATTTTTACTATTGAGCCAAAAGAGATACTAACGATACTGCTCGTTTTCACAGATGCGTTTACCACTCTAAACACTTCCCTTTTCAGACGAATGTAGAAATCCATGCCAAAGCAGATTTTCAAGACCATTCTAAAACAAGAACCGACAGGCGATTGGAAAGTCGTTATAAGTTTGTTTGTTCGAATAAGAAGAATAGCAATTGGCTACTGGAAGTGTTGCTATAACCATGATACAAAGATTTCTAAAATTATATACAAAATAGATCTTATTTCTTGATGGTTTCCGGTAAAATTTTGTGAACAAAGGCTTTTGGGTCGCGGAGTTGAAAGATGACAGTACCGGTTGATGGAAGTTTGCGTGAACATTGATATCAGAGCTTTGAGTGTGTTGCTATAATTATGATACGCACTGTAACAGCCCGTTGAGAGTGAGCACCCTTCCGTCAGTGAGTAAATATTCACAAGTACGCCGCGTAGCGGCGTAGGTGTGCACACTGGCCCAAATATAAGTATATAGATTTGGACAAGGCGAGTTCAGCGTTAATCATGGACTTCGCGGGATGTTAGTGTCAGACTAGATATCGATTATTAGAGAGAAGCCATGCTTTGGAAATGCACTATGGACGTCTCAACTGATATGCTCAGATTTACTTCTCGAAAACAGAATATGTACAGCGACCGATCAGAAATGCGCATAGCAATTTCGGCACGAATTACAATGAATTACTCTCTAAAACACTCTAAATATGAGAACTTCCAGGGCACTAGCAATATTAAGCTGGCTAAGGGGCAATATTGATGCGAATATAACAAGAAACAGATGAATTTACAATTGTTATGGACAGGAATTCATGGCGAGACACGTACAGCCGAAAACAGCATGCAATGGTCACTCAGGCACCCAGCAACAAATTTTGATAAACCTGAAGCAGCCGAAAAAACCGGATCTGAACAACAACAATAATAATCAAATCACTATATTTACATGAAACCAATTCCTGTCGCATGATAAAACAAAACAAGATAAACCTGTATTGAACTAGCGATTTCTGAGTCAAATGATATCTTATCACAGAAAGAAAAAGGCAGGATGTGAAAGCACTCTGAAAGGCGAGAATCCTTTCTAAATTGATTTTGTTTCAGCGGTGCCCGCTACCACCCGGGACCTCTTCGCTCTTCCATTTATGACGCTCATCCTGGTACACATCAGGTCTCAGCTGGTTCCGCAAACCTGAACATTTCATATTACACTATCAGCGCAACCCTCCAAGAGTAGTTCTTTTCACTTTTGGACAGATCAGCGATCTCTTTTTTTTTCGCCGAAACTCTCTCCAGGGGGAAGCTTGAGGCTCTGAAGACAAAAGCACACTGTAATTGCAGTTTTTCGGAGAAATCCGCAGAATCGTAATTCTGTTCACAGACCCCACCTAGTGGTGTTATCACTCATAACTTTTTTCAAGTTACTCGCAGTCGGTCCTATTTTTTGTACCGATCGCGGAGCCACTACGGCATTCCCGCTGCTGATCCGCTCTAAAGCCGCTTCCGTGCCTATAGAAGCCGAAGCGGCATTACCGCGGCACTGTAGCGGTGATTTCTACTTGAAAAGCTCTGTAGCATTTCTACCAAATTCTCGACTTCTATTATCACAGCAAGGAGCGGTCGCTTTTCCGCCAAAAAATCCTTATCCCCAGTTATGTTGCACAGAGGCCCACCACTGCTGGTGATAATCGAAATCGAAAGCTCACTAGAGACTCCAGAGTTAACATGCAATGACGTTTAGGCATCTTTCATAGTCTTCATCGCAAGCGCGGCACGCGCGGGTTTAACGGTAAACTATGAAACCTTTTACCGCGCGGCACACGCGGAAAAGAAAAATGAAATCTACGGCGGCACCGCCAGGGCGGCGCGGGTTAAAGTTGGGTCTCAACTGCTGGGGCCGGATTCATCAACGAAATTTAGCGTTGGTAGGCTGGGTAAGGGTAGCTTCCTACCCAAAATCGCGCGAATGACGCGATTCACGAAACTTGCTACCCACGGTGGCAACCTACCAAAGCCTACCCAGCGCGAATCTCGGGTAGGGTCCTACCAGCGGCGCCCTACCTGCGAGATTTCGCGCTCTGTTGCTGAATTCACGCGTTCGTCCTTTAAACAGCTGTTTTCAGGCTTCCTGTAAAGGAGAGTTTCAGCATTTTTACCCTTATTTGGTTAGCATGTTGTGTTTGCATCATCCATTTCCGCCGCCCACAATTTAGTACCCATTGTTTATCGTCAAGGCTTGGATTTTGAATTATTAGGTTGGTGCAAAAATAATTGCGGGCTTTGAAAAATTACTTCCTGTCCGGTTGTTTTTTTTTGGAGATTTTGAAGCACGGGAACCCTTGTTCTCTAACTGTCACTTCTTGATTCCTATTAAAGAACTCGATTTTTTGTGATTTATACATTTAATTTAAATTTATGTTCTAAGTGAATACTGATTTTGAAACATATTCTTGCATTCTGGTGGCTTCTCTTTCACGCAATGACTTTGAAGCACCAAACTTCGTAGTTGAAAACTACACGAAGCTTTCCAATCCTCAAAACTTTATTTGCGAAATATCGACTGTTTTTCAGACATCGCTTTTGTTTTTCTCCTGCTTTTTGAAAGTAGCTTTCAACACGCAATTGGAATTCAGTTGTATAGGGAATCTCCGTTTGTGTTAGATAGAGGAAGAAGTGCGCTTTTGTGTGCCACATAACATTGTCAAAAAAGCTCGTTTAGATGAGTAGAATGACGGTATAAAAACCGCGATTACTTTCCGCGAACCTAATATCTATGATTTTAATTTTGTTCAGAAATTGGGTTCTCACAAAAGCTCATGATTTTTTGGGCAAAACGCTTTTTTTCATTTAGCCAAAAGATGAAGGCGGCGATGTGCGCGGGAATGGATGAGGATCATATTCGAAAAAAAAAACAAAAATAGAGATTGAAAATATCTAGATAACATTGTATACAAACTGTCGCGTGAATACTGAAACCCAATGAGCACACGTTTCTCATACTGCTGGTTCTTGTTTCGTTCGTATATAGTTATACTGACATGTTCTATTTGATTCTACCGAGAAAAAAAAAACGAAAACCGTCTCCACGTTTCTCATACGGCTTGTTTTTGCATGTGTTTTAGACATAACTAGATCTCTTTTTTTCATAAAATTTATGCGTTTTGTGCTTTAGGGTTCATGAGTTAACAAAAGTTTAAGCATATGGAAAGCAATTACGAGCGATGTGCAATAATCGTCGTTTGTAAAACGCGGCGGCGTTGCCACACACATTACGCTTTCAGGCGTAACTGCCTGGTAGCTCTACCCACGGTAGCATTGCGCTCATGAATCAAAATGCGGTGGTAAGGGTAGCCATCTCCCGTGGGTAGCGCTACCACTGGATAGCGCTACCAGCACTGCCGCGTTGATGAATCCGGCCCCTGCATGCACAGAAATTTCTGGCTTGCATTTGCGTATGTGATAGCGTAGTATGGTCCCAGAATTATGTATGTAAGAGTAGACTCAAACGGTGAAGCGAGTATTGATTCAAGCAGAGAAACCGCCATGGCTGTTCGGGCGGTGCCGCTATGGCGGTGCTGGATGGGCGGCACGCGGGTCACCGCGCGGTAAGAACTTTCATAAACCATCGCCCTTTCCGTGCTTGCTGTGACTAAGAAAGGCCTTTGCTATCGTAACCTACTAGAAACGCGTATTCCTCCGGTCAAAGAAACGCGATGCACAGAAAAAGGGCAGCTTCTGATTCCACAACAGAAAAATATTTTAAGATTCTAGATCCCGTTTCTAATGGCCACTTCGCTCAAAGATCTTTCTCTGGAAAGTTGCTGCTACTAAAACCAGCGTAATTTTCCAATCATAAAACCTTAAAAGACCGGTACCCTTGTTATTATTACTACGCACTTCTCAATATTCATATTTTACGCAAAATCGAGCACTCATACAAGTATCCAGGAGATAAAGCTAAGATACTGTAAAGATGAAGGAATTCACATGCAAACTGCGCGGAAATCGCACGCGCTGAACTCACCTCCTAACAACTGGTAGCTGATCTGAGTGCCAGAAACAAGTTGTCCAATAATAGCCTTTGGAGCAACCTTAAGAACACTACGGAATGATGATTGTCCGGAAGCGCGATCTTCTTGTGCTGCCAATTCCAGATCATCACGTGCTTGTCGGTAGCCCTGAATACGGTTCTTTAAATAAGATTCTCGCAGATTCTATCCACATTCCTAATCTTATGGAAGTCTGATATCAGTCGTCTTTAAAAATCTCGCACATGTCGAATCCTAGGTGAAAACCAAACTTAAAATCACTAACATCAGACGCGATATCATACGCAAGTTGTAGCCCGTGACGTAAGTCAGTTGGAGCTGCTGCTCTAGCTGCTACAGATCGACGGTTACGTTCGTTCAAATACGGAGCAGATGGCTGGACTTCGTGCAGGACTGATTCGGCAAGCATCTGGAATAAGACTGCATAAATTGACAAGAATCACAGAAAATATTACACAAGTGCTTCGCTGCGCGCACACATTAAAAGCGAATATTTCTTTTTTTTTGTTATCACGATTTTTATGAAGAACTGGAGAAGTTACAAAAAAATAAACAGTAAAGGAAGAGCATGGCTACGTGTGCTGATTACCTGAATCACACCGACGACCGTCTGAGCCATTCCGACCACACCTGCAGCCGATGACAAGCCAAATGATCCGACACCTTTCTGAATTCCCTTCACGACATGACCATCCTCTTTACGCAGTTCTGCCACGGGAAGCCAGAAAAGATCCACCACACCTTTACCTGCAAGGAAGGTAACTATCCAAATATGTTCAGACCAAGAGCCTAGTAGCACCCGTGGACAGCATTGCATATTTTCCAATTCTTCAATGAGAACTTTTCTCAACGGAAGCAATCCATGCCTAAGTCTACTCTACGTCATCCACAGAACTGATCTTCCCATATTATTTCATCATGGACTCACCCCATGATTGAAGAGTTTCCCACGTTGTTTTTTTTAAGTTCATTCTTTAAAGAAGAAATCAATCCTCTAAGAGATAGTACTTTTTCCTGATTAATTTTTAAATACCTTAAACACAATTTCACACCGAATAAACGCGTGAACTTATTCCTCAACCCAGTACTTCCAGGAGTGGGTGCACGGAAGAGCAATCGAAGCGCGAAGGTCGGGTTCAGGGTAGTCCTGGCCACAGAAACCGACCCTTTCAAAGGAAAAACATATCGCGTGTGAGGCGAGGCCAAAACGCAGCTACCCTTTAAGAACACAATAGATATAACCATTGTTATACTTCCTTGTCGCGTTGTTTAAAGGCAGTGGTCGCGCTCAAATATGCTCGCCTTTTTTTCCTCTCTGGACCCTTTTCTGGGTATAGAGTAGTAGAACCTATAAGAAAAAATCACGAAAAAAAACGCTGTTTTAGGCCAAATTTGAAGCCTGAACTTCCTTGTCTTTTGATGGTTGACGAGCCCACCCCACATCATCGGCATCGATGATCTCTAATATCGAGAACATCGGCTGGCTTGAAATTGAATCTCAATCAATGAACCTTCGGATTTATGTACACATCTAGTCAAAAACATTGACTGAAGTACTTGCTTTCATTGTTCAACTGTTTAATTAGAGAAATTTGCATTTATTTCTTCCTCTGAGTGTCGACGATTTTCGACTGCTTGGCATGAGACTGTGATCTTTCTGTGCACGTGTGCACGAACTGGAAATTTAGGGTCTTAAAGGCAGTGTTCACGATAAAAAATGTGTTTCAGTTTCCACTAGTAATGGGTAGTGGAGGGGCATACTGTATCGCAGACGTCGATAGAACGCATGAAAACAAGCCAGGAAAAGCTCCAAAAGAGCTCGAAGTTGCCACTTCGAGCGCAAGGCAAACCCCGAAAGCGCATCACACGCCCACCCACGTGAACAAATGAATGCTCGAAATCGTCAGATGAGCGATGATTTCAAATCATTAGCCCCGTTCTTCCCTTCATTCTCAGCTTCTCTCTTCACTCAGGTCAGCTCGCATATATCGGCTGCAAAAGACGGAAGTTACAAGCCTCGGACAACTCGTCCACCATTTTCCTTAGCTCAATCTTTGAGGGACCATAACTCCGTTCCCAAAAGGTCTCGAACGACTTCAGAGACATCATTAGAATCAGCATGGGGCACTTTTCAAGATAGGTGGAAAAACAGAAAAACGATTTTAATCGTGAACACTGCCTTTAATAACTCTAATTCTAGCCCGTTTTCACCGCGCTACTTTCATAGTTTTTGAGCTGTTTTATATCTAAGCTGATTTTTGTAGTTTTTTTCGATAACGTTTTCCATCGTGACCACTGCCTTTAACCATCTCTCACTCTTCGTATTAGGACCAGCCAGACGCAATAGCGTTGGATGTCAGGGGATGTGTTTGCATGCGGACTTAGGGGCGATGGGCGCTCAGTGGTGTTACACATTTTACAAAGTTTTCCAAAGTAAATGCCAAATATTTTAAAAAGTCGTTGCGACAACTCTGTCGCTGTGACAGTCGCCGGCGACCAAGCGTCGCGGAAGAATAACAATGTCAGGTAAAACTAGTTGTCCAGAATCGCACAAATAGTTGTCGAGAATCGGTCAACAATCGAGAAGTTGTCCAGAAAGTTGATATAAGTTGTCGAGAATCCCGAGCTTTGCAGTATTTGTCGAGAATGGCGGCCGATTTGTTCAGAATTACAGAGAAAGTTGCCGAGTAGTCGGGGGAAAGTTTTTTTTTCGGGAATTCGGACAGATTTCTCGATAACTCCTTCCGAAATTGAGAATATGTCTCGAATATGTCGCAAATTTCCCAAGAATTCAGGACATCACATCAGAACCCTCTTAACACCACATTCTTCAAACGTTGCGGCTGCCAGACGACAGAAGATGGTAATTTGAATGGGTCGGGCTTTGACAATACTAATTAGAAATTGCTGAGACTGGAGTAAGCAGTGCTCTTTCACGGGAAGTGGGCCGGTTTCCTGATGAAGATGCGGAATAGGCGTCGACTTGTGACATCCAGTGATAAGCCTGAGGGCAGCATTCTGTGTTCTCTGCAATCTGCACCAAGAGGTTTCAGAGAGATGTCTGGTCCATATAGGAGCACCATATTGCAGGACCGGCTGCACCATGACCCTATATGTCATGCGTAGCACTTCCTTCGTGCTGCCATGGGTAGTTCCAGCCAGTGCGCGAAGAATGTTGTTGCGCGAGTTGGCTGAGGCAGCACGTATACGCGCATCCTCATGAAATCGTAGCGAGGGATCCAGGAAGACTCCCAGTAGTCAAGGATGCTTAGACAGTGGCAGCTCGTGGCCATCCCAGATGACCTTGGGATGAAGCCGATGTTCGATAGTAGCCGTCGTACATAGTGTGACACTTGACTTGGAGGCAGACACGGTCAGCAACTTTGATTTGAGATACACAGCCAACGTCCGTAAGTAGTTGTTCATGGTGGCAATGGCTCGGTCAATAACTGAGTCCGTGCAAACGATAGTGATGTCATCAGCGTACAGGCACAGATGAATACCAGTTGGTGGCTCAGGAATATCAGACAGAAATAGCGAGAACAGGCTAGGGGACAACACCCCGCCTTGCGGGACACCGGCTTTCAATGGGACCGAAGACGATAGATGTCCGTCAAACTTGACACGAATGGACCGGTTTTTGACAAAACTATTAATCAATCTTTTAGACCAACTGGGCATTTCCGACTCCAGTATGGATTTCGATAGAAGCGGGATACTAACGCTATCAAATGCAGCCGAGAGATCAATAGCAACGACGAGGCTTCTACCAGCCGGAGTCTTGCGGTTAAATCCAGCAATGATATGATCGGTGGTTGATGTCAGGGCAGTGATGGTAGAATGCTCCTTTTTGAAACCATGCTGGTGAGTGTTGTGCTGCAACGCGTTGTGGAGGAGCGGATTGACGACTTTTTCCGCAAGCTTGGCAAGGGGGGAAAAGAGGGAGATGGGGCGGTGGGAGGCAGCCTTATCCAGTGGCTTGCCAGGTTTGGCGATGAGAATGACGACAGCTTATTTCCAGCGCGCCGGAATAACACCAGATTTGAATGACGAATAAATGAGATCAGAGAGCAGTTCATAATAGGGATCAGGAAGATGCTTGAGATTAACAGCCGATATCCCGTCAGGTCCCTCGGCACGCGAATTTTTCATCGACTTGATGATCTTATCTATGGCGAAAGGAGAAATAGCAGGGACATCCAGCCGATCGAGCTTCCTGATTGCTCGCACTGTTCGTCTGTTTTGCATATTTCGAGGCGATGATGCAGATGCAAAAAGTTTGCCGAGCAGACAAGCTGCCTTGTATCCGTGCTCGAATCTTCCAGACGGAAACTCGAGCATGTTGCGGTCCATGCTCATCTTTTCGCCAGAAATTCTTTTCAGTGTAGTCCAAGCTTTTCTGGCGTCCACGGCAAAATCAACCGACTCGGTTAGCTCTTTCCAGCGCTGCTGCTTGTGTTGATTTAGCAGCTCGGTGATGTTGTCTGACAGCTGTTGTACCGCAGGATCATTGGGGTCCGATCTTCGCTTGTCGTCTCTCATCGTGATGAGGTCGAGGACTTCACTGGGCACTTGGGTGAAAAGTCCTTACACGTCCAGTGGGAATAGCTGCTTTGGAGGCACGTTCGATGGCTTTGACGATAAACTTCTCCTTATCGTAGACTGTTCCGTCCCTCGGGTAGTCGGCCACTGGCTGAGCAACACCTCTTTGAATAGGTTCCAGTTAGCCTTACGATAATTAGAATAAGACTTACAACGAGGGTCAGAAAACGGAGCAAGCAAGCTATTAAGTGACAAATCCAATGACGTAATTATGGGAACATAATCACTGGCCAGGGCCACATCGGTAGACCAGTTACACGAGATAGCTAGCGAGGATGATACAAAGGTGATATCGGGTGAGGAAGGCCTACCCACTGACGGGAGACGAGTGGGAGAATCCTCATTGATAGGCACAAGATCACAATCATCAGCGAATAGTTCAACGAGCTCACCTCTATTGTCAGGCTCTAGAGGAGAGAACCACGAGGGGGAATGAGCACTGAAATCACCAGCTACTACAACCGAACTAGATGACAAGGCAATGTGAACAGCATGTAAGCAATTTGTGGGGTCAAACGCATTGGGGCAGGATGTGGATGGAGGTATATAGACGTTGACAATATCAATGGGGCCACTTTGTAATACAATATGAACACCAAGATATTCAACATCATCAGTGGGTAGAGCAATTAGGTGAGAAGGGATACACGATTTTACAAATGTTGAAACACCACCGCCATGGGAAGTACGTGGAATATGATAGGATAAATAACCGGGGAGACGGGGGAGGGAGGAGGAAGATGTGCTAAGCTTGGTCTCCTGCAGGAGGATGACATCAGGTTGAGTGCGATCTACATACACTGTGAGTTCAGCAATTTTGGCACGCAGGCCATTGATATTGAGTTAATAAATGCAAAGACTATGCTGAGGAACCCTAGGAGGATTTACAGAGCAAGACATACAACAGCAAGCATGAGTGTAGTCATCATAGCTGGACAATCCTGAATATTTGAGGTGCACCCAGCCAAGGCAACCACCACATTGAATGCTTGCATGTTGAGCAGATAGCCCGCAGTGACAGCAGGGATATCGTGGTGTCTTGCTGCGCGGACCCGGATTCCTCTCGATGCCAGCTCGTAGAAGTAGAATACAGAGGAGTGTAGCAGCCAGCCAATTACACTCCCAATACGAAAAACTCCACATGGAGTGATTGATGTTCGTTTGATGAACCTCCATACGTCGACTCCACAGATCCACCACGCGTAGGTTGAACATTTTGGATCCTTGAACGATTTTGTAGACCCACAGCACATACGATGCACATTTTGCCTCTCCCGGACGTCGATGAAACTGGCCAAGTTGTGGAATTTCGGCAAACAAAGTAGGGTGAAGCCATTTCCGTGGATTTCACCGACCGCAGTAAACGGTTGGGCTGGAGCCCCAATGTTCGGTAAGTACATACAGTTGTACATGTGTATCACTGTGCGTTAACTGTCAGGAATCGGGCGGGAAGTTGTAGGGAATCGGTCGAGAAGTTGTCGAGAATTGGGCGAAAAGTTCTCGAAAGATTATCGACAACTAGTTTTACCTGAGATGGTACGACAGAAGTTGCCCAGAGTTCTCCAGAGTTGTTCTGCATTCTTACGCCTGCCGGACAACTTTTCGTCCGATTCTCGACAACTAGTTTTACCTGAGATGGTACGGCAGAAGTTTCCGAGTAGAGCCAACAATGTTCCGAGAAAATTTTCGGTGCACAGCCACCTCTTCGTACGGTACCAGTTTTAAATAGTAGTTCGCAGAGGGATCAACAGCTCATCCAAAGCGTGCTTGAAATTCGTATTCTGGACTACTAAGTTTTACCAGGTTGCGGCGAGATATACCAAGTTTATGGTTCAGCTGAGCATCACTATCTATATTTCAACAGAAGTGCTCAATTCCGGCAACTAATTGGACACCAATTCATCTGGCATCTGCAGTTGACATGGAACGGTTCGTCGCAAAGATGCACTCTGCGTCTTTGCATGGCTTGTGTGCGCCGCGCAAACTCTATGTCCTCGGCAAAAGGCCCGCCAGGACGAACCGTTTCCCGTTCCAAGTTCTGACACGCAACCGAAATGTTCCTCTCAAAAGTCATAGCGTATCGGAGAACACGCAATACTCTCCACCCAACCAAATAGCATCACCGCGAAATCAACAGACCTATCTGTACGAGTGGACTAATGGGGCCACAGCTGACTAATACATTCGGCAAATTGGACTTCAAATCCGTCGTCCACTCGTCGATGGCTACCTGAACGCTACAATCACGGGGAAAAAACACTGCAGCAGAATAGAAAACCCACATTAACACAGCGACCAACACCAAGTAAACCATTCCGATTGACAATCTCCTTCAAAACGAATTCGGTGCGATTCAATTGTCCGATACCACTCAGAACACCTGTAGCCAAGTACACTAGAGGACAGAATCAATTTATAAGACTAAGGATATCGGGCAAGTCACCGTAAACAGCTCCATTCTTTTCAACATTGATCTTGTTCTTTCCATGGTAGTCCACATAAATGGAGACAGCAGGTGAGAAAATGAACTCCCTACAACACGAAATTATCAGAAAGGAGCGTTCCGCCATCATAATCCAGAACGGACATAGAAATAACACATACTTGAAAAAGGTGTTGCCACGAGAAGACTTTGTGACATCACTACCGTTGTAATGATGGTCATCGGAAGAATCTGCCATTTGTGTAGATGATTCTCCTTCGTCGGCAAAAGGCTAAAACAGCGGCGAAATCGCACGCGAAAAAAAATGAAAACGATTAATTACATTAATAATGGAGATGCTTCAGCGTGTTTTTGAACCATGGATTCGGTCAATGTTTTTCAGAGTTTTCGAAGTTGCCCGTCCAAATGTGAACGTCCGTTCACGCGGTCGGCTTGGGTGATGAGGGGCAGTCGTGTCGGGCACTTTCGGCGGGAAACAGCTAACTACAGCAGTATTCGCTCCCATATTCGTCAACTGTTCCCTTCCTCCGGTTCTTATACGAGATCGTTGCATGCAAACTTGTTTCAACAATTATGTGACTGATTCTGGGGGCCATGGATGTGATTGAACCCTATATATAGAGGGATTTTCTTTGATTTTTTTAGAACCTTTAATGTTGAGATTCGCACCCTAGACCTTCACAGACATTTGCTGAGCGAAGATTCAAGGTTTTAGTAGATTTCTTCAATCTGCCAACTAGGTTTGTTGGGTGGTCACACTTTATTGGTCAACGTTTCGGCACAGCGCCGTTTTCAGAAACCTGAAAGTGGAAACACGCTACGCGGCTTGCACGGTCAAGCGCATCCCCGCCCTAAGGCGGTATCGACGTGCGCAAAAACCGCAGACAGGCAACACCTCCGGCACCAAAACCCACCAGAAGCGATCCAACCTAGACCAGCACACACTAGTCTTGGTGCACTTTGGTGCCTTGCGTCTTGCGTCGTCGTTACGCGGCTTACACAGTCAAGCGCATCCCCGCCCTAAGGTGGTATCGACGTACGCAAAAACTGCAGAGAGGCAACACCTCCGGCACCAAAGTGCCAACATTTTGGTGTCGGAACTGTTGCCTCTCTGCAGTTTTTGCGCACGTCGATACCGCCTTAGAGCGGGGATGCGCTTGACCGTGTAATCCGCGTAAGGTGTTTTCCACCTTCAGGTCTCTGAAAACGGCGCTGTGCCGAAACGTTAACCAATTAAGTGTGACCATATAACAAACCTGGTTGGTAGAATTAAGAAATCTACTGTACAAACATCATGCCCAGGTTAGAGGAAAACCAGACACGGAGAATACTCAAAACTAAGGTTTAAGATCCCATTCCTGTCTCAAACCCAATATTTGGGAGTGCAAAAAAGTATGGGCTACGGTAACACTCAAAGATCTTCTCGGGTTGATGCGCTCCGATTGATAAGCGCCTCTCACAGGTGCTTCTAAAAGCAATCCTATAGTGACTGCTGAAAGCTAATTCTTCTTTCCATCGAGTACTGCGAGGAGCCGCGGCGACAAGCCAAGTACGCTCTGACAAGCGAAACGCACTATGCGACAGGGCGGTTTACTTGAATACCTGTCAACTTGAAAAGGTAACGAATTTTGACCAAATTAGTGCAGAAAAACTCATTTTCCGCGCTGTTTTCGGGCAACTTCTGAAACAGACGAGGGCCATCTCATTCAGTATAAGGGAAAACCTCAAAATCAAAATTTTGCCCGTACCCCGTCTTCAAAGGATAAACCCTGGATAAACGGACCCGTTCGGCAGTTTCGTTTTGCCTGTTAGACCCTTCTTGTTTCTAAAAAAATTCATTTGCGACGCAGTGAAAGCACTCAATTGCGATGTGAGCCCAGCTTTCATTTGAGACGTCAAACAATGTTTTTCACAAAAAAAACTGCAGGAAGGGAATACTGGATGAATACGGAAATAACTACAGCCGCACTCGACATGGAAAGTCCGATGCGATGGCAGCTCAACACTCACGACGACCGCATGGGCGGACATTCGCACTCAGGTAGACCTCATGACGCATGTCGTATCATCAATTCGTCTTCCACAGACCAACTCGTGGAGTTGCGCACGCGAGTTGAACGCAAGCAAACAAGATGCTGAGCAGACAACAAAGGAGTCCGAATCGGCAACCAGCCGCTAGATGACAATGCAACTCTTGCAGCTCAAGCTGAGAAACAGGTTTTACTCCACGATGAAATCGAATAGGTTGTGGCTTCACAGCTGAAACGGACGAGTCGTCGGCCAGCTGTCAAGAGGAGTTCTTGATTTCCTATACCACTTCTAATCTCATGGGTCACGAATGACCTTTTTTGTTTTGGGAAGGGATAGCAGCCATGAGAATTACTATATAACGAGAAAACCTAAATAGGCAGCAGCGATTGTTAATCCACAGCGATAGTTCCATCACACTATTGTGCCAGTGAAGGTGTTCTACAAGTTTCATCATGTTTCAAAGCATCAACTGCATGCGTATTCAGTATGATAAACGATATGATCGAAACGATACTGATCAAAACTCGGAATCCATTGATGTACTTGAAACTGGCTCTCATTCTTATTCTGACATCGAACAAGTTAATTCTGCATGTTCACTGGGTACTGGTACACTTTGCATTTCAACCAATACACGCTCACTCCCCAAAAATATGGGATTTCTTGGTTTTCTCATAAAACAACGTCAGTTCAGTGTTATTGCCCTCACCGAAACGTGGCTGACGCATATGATAACGGACGCCTCTCTGCTAGGTGAGTGGTCTGACATTTATGACCTGCTCAGATGTGATCGAAAGCATAAAAGAGGTGGCGGTGTGGCATTTTTGGTTAAAAAGGCTCTTTTTCCCAGGCTCATTGTCATGCACTCGGTTCCTGATGGTTATGAGATTATTTGTGCTGATATCTCCTCTGGTGAGATGGTTATTCGTATCATTTTGGTTTATAGGACTCCCTCATGCACCTCAGCCCAGTTTAGTCTATTGATCGAAACACTTAGTGATCTTGTATCTTGTAGCCATCCCTGTATTATTACAGGTGATTTTAACCTTCCCAACGTCAACTGGGACCAACCTAACGAGCGTTATGTCATTGGAGATAATCTTTTTGACCTACTTGGGTTGTTTCGTGACTACAATTTTTCCCAACTTGTAACGTCGGAAACCCATGGTAATAATATCCTGGATTTGCTGCTAACTAATGATATTGATCTTGTGGACAACATCGAAGTTTGTGACCCCGTAGGGACAAGTGATCATGCTACAATTCATTTTGAACTCAATTTTCCCACCCCTGCGAGGGATTGTAAATTACTCAGAAGGGACTTCAAAAATGCTAATTTTCCCGAGATCTTTGAGTATTTGAACAGTGTGGACTGGTATTGGGCGTTTAACACTGCTGACTCGGTTAATGCTAAATATGAAATGTTTATTTCTATTCTGCAGCATTGCATTCATCTTTTTGTACCACTCACAGAAGTTTCCAAGGGCACGGACCATCTCCCGGAACATTTGCAGCGCCTGGCATTTGAAAAATCACAGGCATGTAATCGGGCTAGATTAACCAATGCACCAAATGATTGGGAGGAGTATAGAGTTATATGTTGGAGATTTGACAATCAATTGAAAAAATTCAACAGAAATGTCGAAAAGAGAATCATTGAATCAGGTAAAAAAAATTCGTTCTATAGACTTTTGAATGCTAGATTGAGAAACAAACCCCGATTAGGGCCTATTGAATTTGAGGGGTCCATAATAACAGACGACAAAGAAAGGTCAGAAATATTTTCATCTGTTTTTGAAAAGGCTTTTTGCGAGGACGATGGACCTAGTGACCCTATGAATCTTGCCCAGGAATTCAATACAATGGACGATTCTGTTTGGTTTTATCCAGAGGATGTCCACAAGTTCCTTTCTAGCTGGCCTATTTCATTTTCCGATACACCGGACCATTTGCCTCTGAAGTTTATTAAACAAGTAGCCCACATTATAGTTGGACCGCTCACATATATTTTTAATCTCTCGTTCATGCGAGCAGAGGTTCCTGATAGGTGGCGTGTAGCCTTTGTAACTCCTATTCCGAAAAAGTCCCTCATACTAATCCCGAAAACTTTAGGCCAGTAAGCATTACCTCTATTTTCAGTAGGTTGTTCGAGAAGATCCTTAAGGCGAGAATATGTAAGCATTTGAAGGACCACCCAATAATTTCGGAATCCCAACATGGTTTCCAAAAGAAAAAGTCGACGGTGACGGCCATGTTGCAATCACTCAATGAATGGACCTCACATGTGGATGAGGGAAAAGAGGTTGATGTCATCTATGTTGACTTTTCCAAGGCTTTCGACAGGGTCTCTCATTCCAAACTCATGCTGAAGCTCGCCCAAGTTGGTATTCATCCTAGAATTATAGCATGGATAAGAGCCTTTTTGGTAATAGGTCGTTTGTTGTTCGAGTTAATTCAACTTTTTCTGATCCCAAACCCGTTTGCAGTGGCGTACCTCAGGGAGGAGTTTTGTCTCCAATACTATTTAATATATTTACTTACGAACTCCCACGACTAGTTACATTTGGTACGGTTAAATGCTCTGCTTTTGCTGATGATTTCAAAATTTTCTCTCCGATCCATACGGCAAGTGACAAGGAGTACTTGCAAATCGCGTTGGATAAGGTTGTAAGTTGGTCTAAAGACTGGAGCATGTTGCTTTCAAAAGAAAAAACTAAAGTCCTGCACATTGGAAGCAACAGTTCAGGTGCTGTTTATACCATTGATGGTCAGCAACTCCAGGCTGTCGATGAGATAATGGATTTGGGTTTCCTGGTACGCAGCGATCTCACCTTTGATGCTCATTGTGCTAAGGCTGTGTCCAGAGCTAGTAAAGTTATGTGTAGCATGTTCAGAGCCCTGTCCAGCAACAGTGAAAGGGTGCTTCTTAATGCTTACAAAACGTATGTTAGACCACACCTTGAGTATGGAACTGTAATTTTCAACCCCCACAAGGTCTCGACCACGGGTGCGTTGGAAAAACTCCAAAACAGGTTCACACGCAAGGTGATGATCCGGGTCAGGGGTCTTAGCTATAGTGAAATGCCGTGCAGCTTTGCTAGGAATAAGGAGCTACAACTTGAATCGCTGGCCTGCAGAAGGAAAAGGTTTGATCTTCTGATGGTTTATAAGATCTTGTATGGCCTTGTGGGACTCAAGCCAAACGATTTCCTCCAGCTCAGGGCGTCTACCACTAGAGGCAGCAGCGTCAAACTTGTCCGCAACAGAGCCAGGAAAAGTTTGAGGCACCACTTCTTTGTTAATAGAGCAGGAAGTGAGTTTGAGAAGTTACTCAAAAGGGGCAACCTCCCTACAACTCTTTCCGCGTTCAAACGTATCTTGGATCAGTACTTGATGACTGAGTATGATTGAGCCTGTTTCAATTCAGATTGCTACTGTATCCGTTTCCTGTTTTTTTTAATATTCGGTGCTTTTCATTTGTTTTCCTATGTAACTTAATTATGCAGGCATGACCTGTAATAAACAAATACAAATATGGATCAATGGTCACTGCTGCCTGTTTAGGAGGACCCCTACATAACTCACCCTATCAGCTTCATTTCCACCTTCGACAAGGTCACCACTAGTATCAACCAGCTCATCACTGACGAGTACTGAGCTCCGAAAATCATCGTTAGCCATTATAATATCAGGGTGGAAGGAATCATGCATGGAAGCTTCCATCAACATCCTTTCCACTGAGCTAACTGCTTCCGTCGTGTGATCCATGTTCGGCAACCTACACGCAAAACAAAACTTTTTAAAACAGCTTGAAAGCAGAAACACAACTGCATTACCTTATCTCACTACTTGTACTCCAATCACCAGCTAAATGAAGATCATCACACAGAGGCATATCTTCTGCCGACGAATCAGCTCGAACGAGATCTGGACTAGAGGAATTAGAACTGAAAGCCTGAAAACAGCATCAAATGAAGCTAAAATCAACGATAGGCACGCTTTATCGACATGACTGAAGTACCTGAGCGGACGATTCTCCAACAGGTGTTAAACGGTGGGATGCGCGGCTTTTGTTGCCGAATAAATCTCCTGAAATGAAAAAGCAGATAGTAACAGAGTAAACCGTCGCTACATAGACCTGAGCGTACCTATTGACACAGCAGAAGCCGTCAACGGAGCGTCAGCGATCAACCTTTTCACCGGAGATGTAGACTTTGGGCGATTCTCGAGATAAGATAAATCGTCTATAAGATTGAATCACATCTCATTGGAATAGACGCAACGAAATGAAGTGAGAATACAAAGCCTTACAAATAGGTGACGGGGGAACAGCCTCGGGTGTGAGCACCTCTGAATTCAGAGACGCGTCTTCATCCAGCAGCGGATATATATGGTCATTTCCCGAACCAGACCTTCCTTTATTAGATAGTATAGTCGCTGGCACTTCCAAAACTGGTCGTGTGGCCACGGCAGCAGACACTTGAAATCAAAGATAATTTACTAACAAATTCAAAACGTTTCAAGTGCGCATTGCAAACGGAGAAGCGTCATGGTCTCTCTGAACAATCAGTTAAGAAGCTGAAGTTTTTTAAGGAAGAAGAGTTTGTCAAAGTGGACGTACTAAAGGGGTACCGATATGTAGGACTTGAATTTGCACGCAGAAATAGAATCTCCCCTCCTTTAAGGCACAGTCCAACCTTAGGGGTAATCTTCGCTATTATAGTCCGGTCGCCCTGTATAGCAACCCCTCCAAGCGCGAAATCTCAGTTCGCTCAAATAAGAGAGAAAAAAGCTAGAAAAAAGTCGACCAGACCCCCAAACAATAAAAAAATGGTTAAGCCCACCTACAAGCTTCCGATCTCGATAGGAACAAGATGCGAGATGAATTCTGAACAAAATCTGTGTTCTTTGTTTGTTACGGGTCTAGCTTTATTGTGTGATTTGCTCCGGAACGATGGGGGGTGAACGACGAAAAAACAGGCTCCGGACAACTCGTCCGCGAACTTCTCACCGTTCAAATTACAAATGTTTAAGGGGCTAGAACTCCGTCCGATGAAAGTTCTGAGCGATTCTGGAGACACCGTTGTGATCAGCGTGAATTTTTCTCCAAAATAAACAGAAAAGCAAACAAAAAGTTGGGCTGTACCTTCAAATGCAATACGGTCCTCTGGACGTAATTGAGAAAATTTTCGCAATCAGTGGCAACGATGAAAACAGCCTTCGAAGGGTCACCAGGAATCGAAACATCCGAGGTCCATAGCGAGAACAGTGTGAGAAAAAAAGGCCAAAAAGGACCCGAAATAGCCTTATACGGTCTTAAACTGCAGCGTGGAGCGCAGGCCCCGCACACTATCCTCCACCGATTACAGCAAACAACTAAATCATCGGCTTCAAGGAAACAACCAACACTCGAATAGGGTAAATTTGTTCAAGCCGAAGATCACGGGGAATAGTTATAATCTTCTGCCCATCGGTGATTTCCTTGAAGTCGATTTTTCAGCTCTTAACTTTGACTGGTAGCAGCCGAAGGGAGCGAACCGTCGTGCGTTCAACATTGAAGTTTAGGGACGAATAGGGCTACATAGGGCTCTTTTTCGCCGTTTTTTCGAGGCTGTTGTGATGAGCTCTTAATCCTTCGATCTATAGTGAAAACTCGAATACAGATTTTCACGTGTACACCGAATTTCGAACGCTTTTTCATAGAGGAGGTGCATCTCTACGAGTCCCGCCCACGTTGGAAAATTTTAACCTCGTTTCAAAACATGCCGCGACCGAAAGACTTCGCCTTCATCGCAAACAGATGTGGTATTCCGAAGTGTAAAGGCTTCCAACGGGAGTTTGTGTGAATGTGTAATTTATCAAACTTGGAAAATTTGTGACATAATCAACATTTTGCCCCAGAATTGCAAGAAACACGGAGCGGGGTCGCTTGTTGGGGCGGACCACGACAAGGGCAGAACAGGGTCAAACCCAGGCTGCGACGGTTTCTGCAGCCTTGGCCGTTGATATGGGTAGGGGCCACAGGCTTCCAGCAACCCAAGAATTATCCTTTTCGGTTCTCAACGTTCAAATGGTCTGGGGTATACAAACACTATGACCCTAGGGAGGACGCATACCGTCCAAGCGGGAGGATAGGAGGTTGCAGACCCGAAGGACCGGTAACAGCGCCACACCTGGCACTGGGACTCTTTCTTTATAGTGGAAGACCAGCCACTACTGAAGGGTGAGGCTCTCAACGTCCTCCCGCTCGGCTCCTGTACAGTAAAAGCACCTGCTGCTACGACAACAATGTGGGTTCGGCCAATGTTCTGCGCCGTGGCGGCACGTCCTGCAGCAGAAAGACGTGCAGCTCAGTGAAATTGAGAACAGGGCAGGCATTTCGTACACTTTCAACGCGTACACTTACAACGAAAGAGCATTTTAACTCGACGAAGGCTGAATGCGCATGGCGGTCAAATTCGACACCATCCGTGCTGAGCATGGGATGGTCCTCTGGTGGTGAGTCGCACGATAAACGCCGAATCGTTGCCCGTCTGATACAGATGATGACCGGGCCGTATTGCAATCCCGTTTTAGCGGACTTTAGCTATCTTTACCTTCACTTGGCAAATTGACACGAGATCGGATATCCTGAACAAAATCTAGCAGAAATTCCATTGTGTCCTGATCGATGTTAAACTTTATCGGCAGCATGGATACCTAAACAAGCGCACGTGAATTCCCAATGGTAACTTTATGAAGTGGCATTAACTCACTCTGAGCTTTCCTTCACATTTATGAGATTCATTTACGCGAACCGCTAACATCGGCGCACACGTCCTTCGAGGATGTTCTGTTGACGAATACTGAAAATGGGTATGAAAAGCCAACAGGCTAGAGAGAATGCGTCAAAAACTACTCACTTGATACAACATTTCCTTAATCTGACTGGCTACTAACTTGTCGAATAGGGTTATGTTATGTATAGTGAACAACGTCATTGACATCAATGGCGCAACTTGGTTGAATCGCTGGTAAATGCATGTGATCTAAATGAGAGATTTCAATGCAACTAATTCGAACATATCATTGAGATGCGACTTTCGAAAATCACCTTATTCAAATCGAGCACAACACAAACTGAATGATCGCGGTGCTTCCCACCTACGGCATCTGGCGAAACAATCTGACTCTTGCCTTTACCCTCACGGTATTCAGGTGTGCTATAACTGCGCTCCTCTGGCGGTTCTTCACCTGAATTCACTGAAATCTAGTGGATAATGGTTGGGATTAAGTAAAAGAATATGTAAGCTCTGAGGCATTTCTAGTAAGCCCTTGATTTCGATTATCCCAGCAAGCAACCGCAATTTTTTAGTAGACGCCTCATTAGCACCAAATATATTTCACCGACGGCCACCGCTGCGCTGCTGATAATAATCGAAATCGAAAGCTCGCTAGAGATTCTCCAGAATTAATATAGCTATGAGTAAAAAAACCGAACGTAAGTAGCATCACACACCAAGATCAGATCCACCATAGAGATGTAGACTTAGGGAAATGTCGCGAAGCAAATACCTGAAGCCAGTAATTATTTTTCAAAACGAAGGAACGAGATGGAAACGTCGTTTTCGAAAAATCTGACAGTCTGGCTCTGAACCTCTGACTCATGAACCTTTATTACCTGAGGATCGTGGACGAAAAAAATGCAGATATTGCCAAAATTAGATTTTATGAATACCACCAGAAACCCTTTCCAGACCACGGATTTCCTTCGTTAATGAAAACCTTTCGGTAGAATTCCCTTACAATAAGCCCCCGTCAGTTAATACGCGAACAGCCAGATAGTGAGCGCGCTTTAGGCCCTGCCATCGTTGGACGATAGCCTGTAGACCCAACCTGACAATATGTATGTGGGAGAATGAAAAAAAAATGTCTTCCGATAGTCCCTCGTAAGGTGGCATCTAGAGTTCTGTGAGCTGCGGGTTCCGACAAGTATAAGCATATAGCTACGTGCTCACAGCGTCCTCGCATGCGAGTTGTCTTGCGGCGAAACGGTAGGGGGTTTTCATAGTTCTTGCCGGACTGCTAGGACGCAACTCGCAGCGCGAGCGCCCGACGACAAAATTCTCGCAGTGTGCTTTCATAGTCCTCTCGCACTGCGAGGACACTGCGACCAGTTTCACGCACGCATTGCGAGCTGCGAGAAGAATACTCCTGACTATTTTTGTCGTAGCTCGCAGTGCGAGTACTTCCTGTATCATCATTTCTTTTGCCAACAAAACACTTTGTGCTGGTTTTTCTTTGTTTTTACTCATGATTGTTTCCTGTTTCCTTTCCTTTGAAGGTTTCTCTTTAGTTTCTACGCGTGAACATATCCAGTTTTGCTTTTCAATGATGGCTTTTTTCCAGTTAACGGCATGACCCTGCTTAAGTTTCTAAACAAAAACACTGGAAACACAAGAATTTTCTCGTGGTCTTCAGCTACGTTCATTCCTGCGAGAGTTTCCTGTCAGAATGTTGGCTATCGTTCTTTTTTTTGGGATTGACTGGTGTCGTTCACAGCTACGCTTTTTAGTAAGATTACTAGCGAAACCTAGCGAAATTTTCGCTCAAGAAAACTTTCACGTGCGCTAGTATCCTGATGCAGATTATTCTGACAAAACGGTGTTGACTGCCTTTCGTCTATCCGAAAGTTGCTATTTGTATGAACTCTCCTGAGCAGAGCAGGCTGCCGCAGATTTACAGCAGGGCGTCGGGTATGAAAATGTAGGATTAAAAAGCAAAACATAAGAAGCCAGCGTTAGATCGTCGGTCGCTACCGGCATCTTATTTACGACCCCTTCCGTCCGTAATGTACCCGAGCCATTATTCTCGCTTTACCATCCCTGTCATGTTAAGAAAAAGCACTCGCATTCTAGTAGGGTTTCCAATGTTGACCAACACCATGCCTTTGTTCTCAATAAATGAAATATGTCCGTGGATGCTTATGTTTTTGTAAAACAGATTTTGATAAGCTCAGACTTTCATCAAATATAAAACGGGTTCACAGATGTTAGTGAATCAAAATGACAGAGCGGTTGGATTGAGTGACGGACAGAGATGGTGCGGAAGTGGAGCTGCTGCTTGTTTCGTCAGACTGGCGAGTCAGACTGGCGAGGAAAAGCCTCCAGAATTTCGCGTACTCCTCAAAACGCGTTGCACGCTTCTCAAGATACATGATTGCCTATCTGTTTTCTTCGCTACACAAAGGCTAAGAATTCGCACGAAAAATTGAGAAAATCTCGCTGTTTCAATTCTACTTTCTTCATGAGGTCCTGCACACTTCCACTGCGGCCCTGCTAACTTTCTATGACGTCCTGCACACTCCCACCTGGGTCCTGAACTTATTTCACGACGTACTGCACACCCCTACTGGGGTACTCCACCCATTCCATGACGTCCTGCACATTCTTAGTGGGGACCTGCACACTTTCTATGATGTCCTGCACACTCCCATTTGGGTCCTGCACACTCCCACTGGGGTCCTGCACACTTTCTACGACGTTCTGCACACTCCCACTGTTGGCCTGCACACTTTCTACGACATCCTAAACACTCCCATTTGGGTCCTGCACACTCCCACTGGGGCCCTGCACACTCCCACTGGGGTCCTGCACACTTTCTATGACGTCCTGCACACTCCTACTGTGGTCCTGCACACTTTTTACGACGTGTTGCACACTCCCACCGGGGTCCTGCACACTTTTTATGACGTCCTGTACACTCCTATTTGGGTCCTGCACACTTTCTATGGAGTCCTGCACACTCCCACTGGGGTCCTGCACACTTTCTACGACGTCCTGCACTCTCCACTTTGGGTCCCGCACACTCCCACAGGGGTCCTGCACACTTTCTACGACGTTCTGCACACCCCCACTGGGGTCCTGCACACTATCTATGACGTGCTGCACACTCCAACTGGGGTGCTGCACATTTTCTACGACGTTCTGCACACTCCACTTCGGGTCCTGCACACTTTCTACGGCGTTCTGCACACTCCCACTGGGGTCCTGCACACTTTCTATGACGTCCTGCACACTCCACTTTGGGTTCTGCACACTCCCACAAGGGTCCTGCACACTCCCACTGGGGTCCTGCACACTTTCTATGACGTCCTGCACACTCCTACTGTGGTCCTGCACACTTTTTACGACGTGTTGCACACTCCCACCGGGGTCCTGCACACTTTTTATGACGTCCTGTACACTCCTATTTGGGTCCTGCACACTTTCTATGGAGTCCTGCACACTCCCACTGGGGTCCTGCACACTTTCTACGACGTTCTGCACACTCCCACTGTTGGCCTGCACACTTTCTACGACATCCTAAACACTCCCATTTGGGTCCTGCACACTCCCACTGGGGCCCTGCACACTCCCACTGGGGTCCTGCACACTTTCTATGACGTCCTGCACACTCCTACTGTGGTCCTGCACACTTTTTACGACGTGTTGCACACTCCCACCGGGGTCCTGCACACTTTTTATGACGTCCTGTACACTCCTATTTGGGTCCTGCACACTTTCTATGGAGTCCTGCACACTCCCACTGGGGTCCTGCACACTTTCTACGACGTCCTGCACTCTCCACTTTGGGTCCCGCACACTCCCACAGGGGTCCTGCACACTTTCTACGACGTTCTGCACACCCCCACTGGGGTCCTGCACACTATCTATGACGTGCTGCACACACCCACTGGGGTCCTGCACATTTTCTACGACGTTCTGCACACTCCACTTTGGGTCCTGCACACTTTCTACGACGTTCTGCACACTCCCACTGTGGCCCTGCACACTTTTTGCGACGTGTTTCACACTCTCACCGGGGTACTGCACACTTTTTAAGACGTCCTGTACACTTCTATTTGGGTCCTGCACACTTTCTATGATGTCCTGCACACTCCCATTTGGGTCCTGCACACTCCCACTGGTGTCCTGCACACTCCCATTTGGGTCCTGAACACTCCCACTGGGGTCCTGCACACTTTTTGCGACGTGTTGCACACTCTCACCGGGGTCCTGCACACTTTTTATGACGTCCTGTACACTTCTAGTTGGGTCCTGCTCACTTTCTATGACGTTCTGCACACTCCCGCTGGGTCCTGCACACTTTCTATGACGTCCTGTACACTCCTGCTGGGGTCCTGCAAACTTTCAATGACGTTCTGCACACTCCCACAGGGGTCCTGAACACTTTCTATGACGTTCTGCACACTCCCACTGGGGTCCTGAACGCTTTCTATGGCGTTCTGCACACTCCGACAGGGGTCCTGAACACTTTCTATGACGTTCTGCACACTACCACTGGGGTCCTGCACACTTCCTATGACGTCCTGCACGCTCCCACACGGGTCCTGCACACTTTCTACGACGTTCAGCACACTCCCACTGTGGTCCTGCACAGTTTTTACGACGTCCCGCACACTCTCACCGGGGTCCTGCACACTTTTTTTATGACGTCCTCTACACTACTATTTGGGTCCTGCACACTTTCTACGACGTTCTGCACACTCCCACTGTGGTCCTGCACACTTTTTACGACGTCCTGCACACTCCCACCGGGGTCCTGCACACTTTTTATGACGTCCTGTACACTCCTATTTGGGTCCTGCACACTTTCTATGGAGTCCTGCACACTCCCACTGGGGTCCTGCACACTTTCTATGACGTCCTGCACACACCCACTGGGGTCCTGCACATTTTCTACGACGTTCTGCACACTCCACTTTGGGTCCTGCACATTTTCTACGACGTTCTGCACACTCCACTTCGGGTCCTGCACACTTTCTACGGCGTCCTGCACACTCCCACAAGGGTCCTGCACACTTTCTACGACGTTCTGCACACACCCACTGGGGTCCTGCACATTTTCTACGACGTTCTGCACACTCCACTTTGGGTCCTGCACACTTTCTATGATGTCCTGCACACTCCCATTTGGGTCCTGCACACTCCAATTTGGGTCCTGCACACTCCCATTTGGGTCATGCACACTCCCACTGGTCTCCTGCACACTCCCATTTGGGTCCTGCACACTCCAATTTGGGTCCTGCACACTCCCATTTGGGTCCTGCACACTCCCACTGGGGTCCTGCACACTTTCTACGACGTTCTGCACACTCCCCCTGTGGTCCTGCACACTTTTTACGACGTGCTGCACACTCTCACCGGGGTCCTGCACACTTTTTATGACGTCCTGTACACTTCTATTTGGGTCCTGCACCCTCCTCCCATTTGGGTCCTGCACACCCCCACTGGTGTCCTGCATACTTTCTATTACGTCCTGCACACTCCCATTTAGGTCCTGAACACTCCCACTGGGGTCCTGCACACTTTCTACGACGTCCTGCACACTCCCATTTGGGTCCTGAACACTCCAACTGGGGTCCTGCACACTTTCTACGACGTTCTGCACACTCCCACTCGGGTCCTGCACACTTTCTATGACGTCCTGCACATTCCCACTGGGGTCCTGCACATTTTCTACGACGTTCTGCACACTACCATTTCGGTCCTGCACACTTTCTACCACATTCTGCACACTCCCACTAGTGTCCTGCACACTTTCTATGACGTCCTGCACACTCCCATTTGGGTCCTGAACACTCCCGCTGGGGTCCTGCACACTCCCACTTGGGTCCCGAACACTCCCATAGGGGTCCTGAACACTTTCTACGACGTTCAGTGCGCCGAGCACCATCTGGAGCATCCGGCGGCTGGCCGGGGTCAAGTACCGCAAAGTTGGGAAACTGAACCGGTGACGCTGCCGACATTTGAGTCCTGGCTTCCTTGGAAATGGGCATCGTCGGCTTTGAGCCTCATTTTGGGTGCACGCTTCGAGCGGGTGCTTATAGCTTGCTTCGAGGAAAGTGGGCGGATCGGCGTGAGCGTCGAGCTCCTTTTTGTCTGAGTATGGACGACCAACGAGAGACTAAGGGCGACATTGGGGGAGCTATGTACGTCGGACTATCGCCCAACTAGGACAGGGGACTTACAGGGAACTTTAACTTCATTTGCAAGAATAAAGGAAGGGAAATTGTGGAAGGAAGGTATGAGGGACAGGAGACTGCGAAGGTGGAAATAACTGGTAGGGCGAAAAATCTTTCACATGTTCATTTCTCCTCTTCGGATTAATCTGGTGCAGCGTTATTAGGGCGTGAACCCTATAAGCGATGTTTTCATCAATCATCAGTTCTTATGCATACCTCTAATCTTGCTAGATCAATAAACCCTTGTGCTTTCGCTTTTACTGTGAAGTATTTTTTGTCGATGCGATTTCTTTTGGTTTGGAGAATTCGACTCTGTCATTTGATCAGTTGCTTCTTTTCTTCTTTGCAGCCGCAGGAAGGTTTTTGTCAAAGGTTCAAGAAACGGGCGACTGAAACCGGATTCGTCCACAAATCCATTGTTGTCAGAGTGGTCGGCCTCTCTGGCAATCAAATAGGTGCTCAGTTGTGTGGTCACGGCTACCACAGTCCGGGCACTCGTCAGGCTGACTGCGATCGATCTTATGCAAGTATGACGTCAGCATAGGGGAATGAACGCAGCGTAACGAGGCAAGGGTACTTCTAGCCCGCCTACCGAGTTCCATCTTGGTGTTGCTGACTACGGGTGGTACGACCCCCAATATGGGATTGACGGTCATTCTACTCAAGTGATCCCTGACGAACTTCGTGTGCTCCGCACGTAAAAGACGCAGACGATCTAGTTGGGAGTCCGTCCATCTTTGTAAATTGACTTTCTCGGGAGCATCCGCAGAAGGCCTTCTGATATGTCTCTCTCTCACGGGATTCATGATCCTTCTTAATGGATGGTCAGGCTGCTTGACAATGCTGATAACCAGTTGCTGCGCTTGGAGTTGGCAGTGCTCCTTAACTGGCAGAAATCGGGCTTCAGCATGAAGATGTTCCACTGAGGTGCTTTTAGCACACCCTGTGGCAATCCGAAGAGCAGCATTTCGAACTCGCTGCATCTTTGTCCACGATGAATCCGATATCATGTGCTGCCATACCGGTGCAGCGTACTCCAACGCCGGCTGCAATATTGCCTTGTAGGTGGTCAAAATTGTCTCCTTGCTACTTCCCCACGACGTTCCTCCCAGAGGTCGTAGGACGGTGAGCTTTGCTCTCACTGTAGCCTGTTTCTGCTCAGTATTCTTGTGGAACCTCAACGAAGGATCCAATACTAGGCCGAGCAGCTTAGGGAAACGTGCAGCAGGCAGACGAGCGTCTTCCCAATTCACAATGGGGTGAGCGCAGTGTTCCTTAGGGTCAGTGGAGAAAACTGATACAGATGATTTAGCGGCAGAGACAGTGAGCATCATATCATCGAGGAAGCTCTTCAGAACGATGAGGTAGCTATTGATCTTGCGTGCAGCTATATTAATGTCTCTGTCTCGGCACAAGATGGTGATGTCATCCGCATACGCAGCGACTTCGATGTCACTTGGGGGGACGGGCAAATCTTCCAGGTAAAGACTGAACAGAGCAAGCGAAATGACTCCTCCTTGAGGGACACCGGCAGCGACCGGGATGCTATTGGAGACACGTCCCTGGAACAGCACTTTTGCTAGGCGCCCTTTGATGAGTGCGGTTATACATCGCTTCTGCCAAGGCGAAATGGTGACCTCAATAGCTTCTCAGACAGTATGCCCAAGTTGACAGTGTCAAACGCCTTAGTGAGGTCTAGGGCTACTCCAACAGTGTGTTGAGGTTTTTTGGCGTTGAAGCCATCCAAAACATAGCTCACAATCTCCAGCAGCGCCGTGGTGGTAGGGTGTAATTTGCGGAATCCATGTTGGCGCTGCTGATTGATATTATGCTCGGCCAGCTCCTTGACGACCAGTTTCTCAGCGACCTTTGCGATTGGTGATAACAAACTTTTTGGCCTGTATCCCTTAGCCGTCGATGGCGATTTACCCGGCTTTGGCAACGGAACGACGCTTGCCATTTTTCAGTCTTGGGGTATGATGCACGTGCGAAAGGATGTGTTGATGACGTCAGCCAAGATTGGCTTATTCTCACTCGGCAGTTTCTTCAAGACCGCTGGACTAATCAGTTGCTTCATCATGAGCACACCCATACGCGCATATTTCAAACACAGAGTTTGAGCGCAAAAATAGAAGAAGAAACGTGTAGGAAAAACAAAACCTTACCGTTCAATCGGCGATGGGAAATCCGCAGGCAATGCAGCTAAACCGTCACCACGCCATTCACTTGGAACCCGGAAGTGATGCGGATCAATGGTGATACCCGTGTTCGACAATGATCGGTCGTTTCGAGAACCAATGTACTTGATATTGGGCTCTCCGGTTGCATTCTAAGGCAAACAAATTTAATACAGGAGCACATCAACGGCGTCCTCAATAAAATCATTCTTTCGACTTAAATTAATTCGGAAAATTAACACTTTCTGCTTCAGTAGGCCCTAAAAAGTTAGTGAGGAAACACTCCAAGGAGATGGTGATTGACTTCGGCGGAACTACATACCTGTCCCCTAACAGCCCGAATTTTCGGAAAGCGTCAAGAATTTTGCAGACCTCCCTACTTTACGATAAAAAAAAAGTTGACAAGAATCGAAATATCTACGTGGCCCTCCCCGAATCTGCACATTTTTATATTTTGGGCCAAAAATTTTACGAAACCCCTCCCTCCTCAACAACCGCTTAGGCCGGTCACAACCTGCTGGATCCTACATGAAAAACTCATAGGTTGTAAAAAAAACCAACAGTGATCCCACTGCCAATAACATCCTCGTCTACCATGCAAAACTCGTCATCCGTCGATAGCGAATACGCGCGATTTCGCTCGCTATGAGCATTATCCAACGGAGAACTAGCTAGCAAATTCTGAAAATGTAAAAACGTGTAAACCTCACATTAAAACCAGATCCCCTGAGACGCAACTGGTAGCACGCCTCAGAAGTACTGCTATACATTTTCGTAATCCAATGGAGTATGTTGGCTAAGAGGAAAAAAATTATGCTCACCTGATTAATTGAAAAATTCGGTGAAAACTCCTCAAGGGCTTCTCTACCACACGGGATTGCCGCCGATGACTGAGTGGATGAGGATGGGGCGATTTCTTGCATGGCAGAAGCCAACATTCGCTACAAAACAGGAGAATGATTCAACGAGAAAAAAAGAAGGCAGTTCCAAATATTACCTTCATTTTCATCTCCGTCGGATTTAAAATACTAGCTACATCTTGACTGCTAGAAGGCGTCGGGGTTCCTCGCTAAACGACTGGTATTCATTCAAGTTGTTTATAATTATACATATGAGCAACCGTGGAAGCTCGCGTCGGCGGGATTACGGATAGCCGCAATAAAATACGGCAAAGCAAGTCATAAAATCGCCGCATTCAATGCGTGTCGAATATGCTTTCAACTCAAGTGACCACTCCCATCGGAAGGCAGGTGCAGGGACACGTGCTCCAAACAGCAGCACATGCTGCGGAGTTTATTCGTGGGAGCACGTGCTGCAAGGTAGTCCAGCGCTATTGCAACAGCGCACCGACACGCGACGCGACCAACCCGCCTAGCAACATACGGGGCGCCAGCGATTGTACGAGGCCTCCAGCGGCTGGGCAGGCCAAATACCACAAACTTATGTAACTGAGCCGGCAACGCTGCCGACATTTGAGTTCCGCCTCAGGAGTGCGTCGCATGCTTTCCTTTTTTGGAAAATCGTTTTGTCACCGAATTTAATGTGCAGCATGCACGCCCTGAACGTCTTGTTTGATGGGACAGGCGCTGTAATTTGCAGCACAATAAAAGCAGGTGCTCCCCTAGCAGCACGTTCCCTGACTGTGCTCGAAACCGCCTTGCCTTCGAGTTGACTGCATATTCGACACGCATCAAATGCGGTGATTGTCTGAGAATAAAAAAACCCGTAATGCCGGAGAAGGACATTGGTAAGATATGCTGCAAACAGCTCAAGGTCGCGCCAGGATTCCTCAAGGATTGCGATAATCACAAGGTAGAGATAGTTGTAAGAGGTTTTAAGACACAAGTGGCCGTAGTCATGAAACTATGGGAGCCTCCCGGGTGGGTCAAAAGTCCGCCCGCCGCCTACATCGGCTGGTCTAATGAACTTTCCCGGGAGGCTCCCGTAATTTCTTGAATACGGCCACATAAGAGGTTGTGTAGCCCACGCTCGTCGCTTCGGTGCCTTTTACCGAAGACATAGAGACTTTCCCCGTATATACAATATACAAACATGCACAAAGGCAGACTACTCGGGCTTACAATCGGCGCCCACTACACGTTGTGTTGATTGGAGGTCGCTATTGGGTTTCTGCTTCCTAGTACAATCTAACTGAAAACAGCTACGCGCAAAATTTTGAGCAGGTAGGGTTCCACGAGGAAGTGGAATCTAGAGAAAATGCCTGAAAAACTCTCAATTTCCGGAGGGAAACTCATTCGAAAAATTACGGAGCATTCAATTTGTCGGTCCTCGGAGTATTGACAACCCGGCGCGCGGGGTGTCCGAGTCAGTCTGATGAGCGCAGAGGACAAAAAAAAAGGCGCATCCACCCGGCCTGGCACTCTCTCGGCCGGCCAAAGTGCAAACTGGCTATCTCTGCGTCTCCGCGGAGAGGGATCTTTCACTTTGACCGTACAGTATAGGGATGGGAGCAATCCTAGTTTGGGGGGAGGGGCACTCAGCATTCCAAACAGGAGTGACAGATGCAGCTTTCAGATGTCTGAGGCTCAAAATAGAGTCTCTAGGAAGGCGATGTCTGATAACGCGATCAGTTATCTGATGTGAATGAATTTCGAGCGGCCCCTAAAAAAGGTTGTCACCAAGAATGATTCTGTAGAGTATTCGATTCTTAAATTTATCCGCTGAAGGCTTTGTAGGCTGTGCTTTTTCCATGGGGTGGTACAGGAGAATCGGTTAGCTAGTTTTTTACTTTTTTATTACCAAATGAATCCAGAAGGTCGTTTTATAACAGTCATAGATGTGAAGCGGACGTTTTTCAAAAAAAATTTAGCCGTAAAAATATTGAAAATATTCTCAAACTCACACTTCTAGCTGATGGTTTCTCCAAGCAAAATCATTTTGACGGTGGCCGAAACTCCTCAACAAAAAGGAACATCAGGTGGGTGGAGTGGGGGAGTCTACGAGGAATTGAACATATTTTTTGATGACTATTTCCGTCGATACAATTTGCAAGTCTCCGAAACGAACCGTTGTGTTGGTTCACAAGGAAAAGCCCTAGGCTTTTCGAAAAAGGACTTATATGTACTTGGTTGAGAAATTTTATGTTACGTTAGTACCAGGCCGTCCAATAATTCCTGTCCGAAAATTTTCAAAATTCTATAATTTTCCTTAGAAGTGTTATAATATCAGGCAAGTGCGAGAACCTTCTAGAAGGTTCTCCAAAGTTCTACGCTAGGGGTATATAAGGCGCAGTCGCCGCGTCTAGCTACCAGTACAAGCTAAAATGGACCAAGGTCGAATTCGTACGTTCGTGTACTACGAGTGGCTGCTGGGCAACGACACGCGCACCGCGGTCGCCAACATCTGCAGAGCGTGCAAGGAGGATGCAGTGTCCCAACGCACAGTCAGCCGCTGGTTCAATCGTTTCGAGAGCGGCGACACGAGCCTCGAGGACAGGGAGCACAGCGGGAGGCCTTTTACGGTGGATGATGATGAATTCCGTCGCTGTATCAAGGAGAAGCCGGAAGCCACCACCCGTGAACTGGCGAAGACGCTCGGCTGCAGCAAGTCCACCTCCCACAATCGACTCAACTTACTTGGCTACCACAAAGTTCTGGCCCGTTGGATCCCCCACCGTTTGACGGGCGCCAACAAGCAGAGCCGCGTGGCCGTCTGCCAGTCCCTCCTCCTTCGTCCGCATCCCAAGAAGTTTCTCGATGACCCGGTCACTGGGGATGAGAGCTGGGTCCTCTACGACGTCGCCCGCCGTGCCGTCTGGATCCCGCGCGGAGAAGAGCCGCCGACGACGCCGAAAGCCGACCTGCAACCGCTGAAGATCATGCTCTGCTGCTGCTGGGACACCAAGGGCATGCTGTACTTCGAGCTGCTCCCGCAAGGCAGGACGGTCACCGCCTCCATCTAAACCGATCAGCTCGAAAAACTAGCCGTCGCCATCCGAGAAAAGCGTCCCCGACGGGCCTCGGTCCACCTGCTGCACGACAACGCGCGCCCCCACGTGGCGAAGGAGACCCAGCAGAAGTTGGCGACGCTCGTCTGGGAGATAGTTGCCCATCCGCCGTATTCCCCGGACCTCGCCCCCTCCGACTACCACTTGTTCCGCCCGCTGAAGCACCATTTGGCCGGAAGAAAATTCACCAACTACGACAACCTCAAATCCGACATCGCGGACTTCTTCGAGTCGCAGCCCCCGGAGTTCTGGGCGAAGGGCATCGGCGACCTGCCCAATCGATGGGCCACTGTTGTGGATAACTGTGGTGATTATATTGTTGATTAGACTTGTTTTTCAATAAAGTACAAAAAAAAATTAAAAATGGTGAAATTTTCGGACAAGAATTATTGGACAACCTGGTAATTGCTTTGTCACTGATTTTCACTGGTTTACGTTTCTGAACAGCAAAATGAAACCGTTTGCGTGATTTTACTAATATCCTGTCCTTTTTTCAATAGTAAGTAAGTGCCTTTTTTTGTTTTAGAATAGAACCGAAGAAACAGAAGTCATCTTTGAAACCACAAAGCTCTTACATGAAAATAACAAAACGGTCCTATTTTGCGAGTGAAAGTTTCAGCCACGGGAATCGGTTCTTGAGAAATATGACTTTTTCGTAGACTCATCTACTCCACTTCCCTACTCCTCTTTTTTTTGTTGGGACGTTTCTGTAACCACCGTGCTTAGAAATCCCCTTTCTGATGGAACTTAACTACTTTGCTTTTTCTTTATCGCAAATGTAATCAGCAGCGTTAGCAAAGAATTCAGTGACTTTGATGAAGAAATTGCACAGTACTATGTATAAAAAATGAGTGTTTGGTAGATCAGCGTCAGCATCCACATAGACGAAGCGTTCGTGGCTATTTTCCAGAATATACATCAAAACCCCAGTCATCCTAGAGATGCCACTCGATGGCAAAGTAGTAGCGTCTTTTTCTTTGAGTCTACGGCGCAAGAGGTGGAGTGGAGAGCGCAGCAAGCGCGAGGGAAAGTGGGCGCGGCATGCCTGGTTGTCAATGGTACCGCAACCCAATTTGTCGTCCCTTACGTCTCTATCTTGGTGTGTTAGGTGTATCCCACAAAAGTCGGAAACTTGAACATCGGAAATAATTTATGCCTCAAACTTTTAGCATAAGCTAATCCTCCTTGTTTTTCTACAATCAAAAATCCCCTGAAAATATGAAGCTTCTGATACGCAAGCTTGGCTATAGGGATCATGTGAATTGAAGACTGTTGGGATCTCCTGATTTGGAGAATTTTCAGCACCAAATCTTTCGCTTACGTCGTGGCGCTTCTGTTCCCTATGCTTGATGATGGCACAAGAATTCAGCCTTCCAGCCCCATATAGCCATTTCAACGGACCATTACGTTACGGATACGCAATATTGAGACCTTGCCAGCCACCTCAACTTAGCTCATTCACTGGATTGAGAAGAAAAAACTGCCGAGATGTCGTACGTTCGTGCCGTGGCAGTGTGGAGAAAAGAAGACCACCTCCGTGCAAACCGACGTTAATCCCTCAGCGGAGAGGGTTTTTGTCAAGGGAAAGGTGCTGGCTGGCCGCAGCTCTGCTGAAGATCCTACTGCAAAGAGCCGGCGTCGAGAGGAACCCAGGACCCGCAAAAAAGAAGATGTACCTATGTGCCACATGCGACAGAGATGTCACTTGGTATGGAACCAGCGTCCAATGTTTTGGATGCCAAGGGTGGGTGCACTTCTCTTGTTCGGGTCTCAATTCTGTGAGGCACCACGATTCTTCCTTTCGTTGTATTGTGTGCTCCGCCTCCAGTAACTCCAATTCCTCATCTACCAACCGCCCCCTCTTTATTGTACATATCAATCTCAAAGGCCTTCGCGCCAAGCTTTCTGAATTATCTCTCTTCGCCCGTACTCATCACCCGGATGTTATCATGGTTCAGGAAACCAAACTCTCTCCCTCTGCTACCTCTCGACATCCAAACTTCCCGGGCTATACTGCATATCATAATCCTAGGTCATCTCAGGGAGGCGGAGTCTCTACCTTTGTTCTGTCCTCTCTTCCCTCTCACATCATTCCAAACACTCCAGTGGATGGCACTCTCGAGTACATTCCCATCCATCTACCTCTAAAAACTCCACTTTCTTCTTTCAATATATAACGTCGGCATGGATCGTAAAGAGACTTTGCGTTCACTGTTGAAGGTTGGCGCAAACTCGGGGCCATATGCTATAACATAGGTGCACCAAGTTTGCGCCAACCTTCGACAGTGAACGCGAAGTCGCTTCACGTTCCATGCCGATGTTACATTCCTCCTCCTACATCCTGTCCACCAACCTACAACCCTATCCCTCTACTCAAGCAGCTGTATGACTGCTCTCTATCTCCTTCAATTGTCTTTGTGGTTGACTTCAATGCTCACACGTTCTGCTCGTCGCTCGATTCTGATGCTAGAGGAAATGACGTCGAAGAATGGGCGGATGAGTGCGACCTGGTTATCCTTAACGATGACCAGCCCACTCGTCTCCCTGCCTACGGTCGATCCTCCAGCCCAGACATCTCCCTTGTCTCTTCTAATCTCTCTAATGCCTGCTCTTGGTCTACATCCACAACTCTTTCCAGTTATCATATTCCGGTCTTTGTCAATATCGATCTCTCTAACTCTCTTGTTCCCTATAATGGTGTTCGTCATCGTTCTTATCTCAATTTAGGCCTTGCAGACGGGAGCCTGTTCAGGGAGGTTGCACTCCGCCAAGGGGCCGAATATCGGTGGAATGGCAATGTACACCAGAAGGAGCGCCACCTCTCTGATGCCATCCGGAAGGCGATGAAAGCTGCGATCCCTAAAGGTCGTGTCAAGACCTTCTTTCCCAATGTCACCAGGGAGACACTGCAGAAGATAAGGACAAGGGACGCAAAGAGAGCTACTAATCATCTTGACCCAGACATTGCCGAGCTGGATAATGAGATCAGGATGGACCTTGATAGGCACAAGAAAGAATCTTGGGAAAAGTTCACTGAGAATATGAACTTCAGGAGTGATGCTGCAGCAACGTGGAAGGCTTTGAAAAGGATCTCCGGAAAGATCACCTCCGCCAACAATTCCACGATTGAATTCGACGGCGGAGTCTTCAAGTCAGGGAAAGAGGCCGCAAATGCTCTTGGGAAGCATTTTTTCATAACTAAATCAAAAAGAGAGAAGCAGAATAGAATAACTGTTCGGGAACTGTGTAAATTGCCACACATGACTGAAGATGAGGCAGTCACGCCCGCTCAGGTCGAGAAGGTGATCAAGAAAATGAGTAATTCGAAGGCAGTAGGGCCAAATGGTTTGAACCCAGCAGTTCTAAAGAGACTGCCAAGTGAACTACTACCCCTGCTCGCTGACGTCATTAATACATCGTTTCGCACCTGTACATTTCCTCCCGGGTAAATCACCATCCACGGCAAAAGTTTACAGACCCATCAGTCTTCTCTCAGCTATTGCCAAAGTTGCGGAAAAATTGGCTGCGGAGGAGCTTGCCGAACATAATAGCAAACAAAAGCATCAGCATGGTTTCCGTAAGCTACATTTCACCACTACGGCCCTGCTGGAAATTGTGAGCTATGTTTTGGACGGCTTCAATGCCATGAAACCTCAGCGAACCGTAGGTGTAGCCCTCGACCTAACGAAGACTTTTGACACTGTAAACTTGGGCATTTTGTCGGAGAGCTTGTTAAGGTCTACCGTTCCGCCCTTGCAGAAGCGGTAAATAACCGCATTCACCAAAGGACGTCGGGCAAATGTGCTATTTCAAGAGCACGTCTCCAATAGCATCCCAATTGCCGCCGGCGTACCTCAAGGAGGAGTTCTATCGCCTGCTCTTTTCAGTCTGTATATTGAAGATCTACCCGTTCCATCCCAAGGCATCAAGGTCGTAGCATATGCGGATAATATTACTATACTATGCCGGGATCGCGACATGAATGTAGCTGCCAGTAAGATAAATGACTATTCGATCGAGTTCAAATGTTTTCTCGATGACAAAATGCTTACGGTCTCTGCTGCTAAATCATCCGTCACCGTCTTTCCCACTGATCCTGCGGAGCACAGAGCTCATCCTATGGTGAAATAGGACGAAACTCGCCTGCCGGCCGCCCGATTCCCTAAGCTGCTCGGACTCGTGTTGGATCCTTCGTTGAGATTTCATAAGAACACTGAGCAGAAGCAAGCTGCAGTGAAAACAAGACTTAACGTCCTACGTGCTCTCGGCGGAACGTCCTGGGGGTGCAGTAAAGAAACGATCCTGACCACGTACAAGGCCATCGTACAGCCCGCCCTGGAGTATGCTGCACCAGTCTGGCAGCATATCGTGTCGGACACATCCTGGTCCAAGCTGCAGCGCATCCAAAATGGAGCATTGCGAATCGCAACAGGCTGTTCTAAAAGCTCTCCAGTAGAGCACCTGAACGCCAAAGCTCGCATCCTGCCAGTTAAGGACCATTGCCAACTCCACGCACAACAGCTGTACATAAACATTCTGAAGCAGCCAAATCATCCGTCGCGAAGAGTATTAGACCCCGTGAGAGAGAGAGAGAAGTATAAGAAAGCCGTTTGCTGATGCTCCCATGAAAATCAATAAACAGAGATGAACCAACGCACAACAAGAACGCCTCCGTCTCTTACGTGCTGAGCATACCCAACTCGTCAAGGATCACTTATGCAAGACCGCCGTAAACTCCATTCTCGGAGTCGTGCCGCCTGAGGTCAGCGAAACCGAGATGGAACTCGGTAGGCGTGCCAGGTGCACCCTTGCCTCGTTGCACTTCGGGCACTCCCCCATGCTTATGTCTTATTTACATAAGATCGATAGCAGCAGAGACCTGACGAGTGCCCGGATTGTGGTAATAAAGGGCATACTACTGCGCACCTTTTCAACTGTCCGATGAGACCGACATCGTTAACACCAGGAGATCTGTGGAAGAATCCGACGCTTGTGGCTCAGTTCCTCAATCTATGACAGGACCCTCTCTGTGGCTGCAGAAGAAGAAGAAGAAGAAAAAAACAAATGTGGTTTTCTGCGCGGAAGCTGCCTTCAGAGAGGTTGAACGTTACGATTAACAGAGACCGCGAAAACAATGTCCATCGCTTGTGGCTAGCATAAGTTCCGTTTCCACACACTGCAGGCTAAAAGAATCTACGCTAAGACAGCTTACTTAATTGGGAGCGGACTGGACATGATAGAATTGGAGCGTTTGAAGAATTATTTAGCATTTTTTCGCCTTTTCTTCTCGATACTTGTTTTACTTAGCAACGTGTAGTGTAGCAATCGGAAGCGCCTTTCTTCCTCTACGTATCGCTTTTAGCCGTTTTACGAAAATAAGCCACTTAGGATTAGTGTGTATAAAGTCTGACTGTGTCTATTAAAGCATTTTTAATCATCCCCTATTGAGGCACCACATCAAACATCGTTGAGGAAACAACTGACCTGGAGACTTGATTATGGTATCAAAATAGGTTCTTAGAAATTACTCAACGAGATGTCTTTTTCTGTAACTTCTAAAGTTTATAATCTATGCAAAGAATTAGGGAAGCCAAACCCAGAGGTCAAGTGCTATTACAAATAGTTAACAACAGCCAAACAAACCTATTATGCGACTTATCGATTTACTATAAAAAAACGACTCGACTTTTCCGATTTTTGAGAGAAGTAGTCAAAAAAGCGCAAAATCGAAATTGTGGAATGGATAAGTCCACGTGGCACCGGTTGACGGTAGTAATGTATTTTAACCACGAGAGAGGGGGACGAGAGGCGAGCGTGATTGGACGGACAGGGGAGAAGCCAAGCGGGTGATTGGAAGGATAACGGAATTACTCCGCCTCTCGTGCGGCTGGAATACACTACGACAAACACCCCATCACAGCGTTCGATGCCTGAGAGACCTCAAATAAAGAGGAGGTTGCAGAAGTTGCAATTTTACAAATATGCAAAAAAACTTCCCTAAGAAAATTCCGCGAGCCCGGGTTTAATAATATAATCTTGTTTTTGGAAAACTCAAACTTTTTCTCAACAATGTTTGATTTCGTGCCTCGTTAAGGAACAAATACAAGCGTCTTGATGGATTTGATATTTCGACATACTGAATTCATCAAAAGTGATTGAGTTTTACGAGAAAATAGAACCTGTGCTAGATACAGGAAATGCGGTTCCTGATGCTATTCTGCATTCTGCCACATAAACACAAGATATCAAGAGAAAAAGGCAAGAGAGCGCAAGGACTCTCCGAACGCTCTATTACTTTGCATAGTCGACACAAAATTGTTCGACAGTTCATTGCGGAAATTTCTTGCACACTCGTGGTCCTTATGGTTCGGTCGGTGACTTGTTTCCTCAAGAAAAAAAAACTATTAAATCTCACCCGCGGCCGGTTTAAATCTCACCGGCGGCTAGCAGTATGGTAAGCTGATCAGTTGCGCTTTTTTCGGCCTCAATCGATCAGCGAGCCGGCGCACGCGACCGCCCTCGCCAGCCGCGAGTGAGATTTAAATGCTTTTTCTTGAGGAAACAAGGCGTGGACCTAACTTGACTTAATCGGTTGGCTTTCGCCTGACGCGGTCATTCCGCATCTTCACCGAGGTGTGCCGTCCTAGTAGTCAGCCGTGTCCATTTTTCACGGTCTTCAGCCACAATTTGAACACATTCCATCCAGCTGTCACTATTCCATTTCCTGCGAAACGAAACATCGCGCCTGAACTGTCTTTCGATGCCGAGTGACTTCAAATCCTCTTTGACCACATCCGTCCAGAACTTTCGCCTACGCCCAGGTGGCCGTTTCCAGACAGGATTTGGAAGCATTCTTAAAGCTTTTTTTAATATAGGTACTGCTGCTCTAAATTCAGAAAATGGCTCAAAGAAGAAAAGTAGAGAAGCCAATTCTATCGCGACCACTGCCTTTAAGGGTACTGCGGCCCCAATTTTCCGGGACTCCATCTGCTCGCAGAGCATTGAGCAATCGATCACGATGAGGAGAGTCGAACGCGGCTTCAAAGTCCAAAAAAGCAAGCTGTAATGGCTTCGAAAACCGCTGCCACGATTCAATTACTCTTCTCACGACGAACACTTGGTCGATGGTCGATCTTCCAGGTCGAAAACCGGCTTGCTCATCTCTGGTCGTTCCTTCACGATGTTTGATAAGTCGCTCGAGAATGATACGTTCTAAAACCTTGTACATGACACGAAGTAGAGAGATTCCTCTGTAGTTCTTAGGATCCGTGACGGATAGCTTCTTGTGAAGAGGTACGATGATCGCATGTCTCCACGAATCGGGTATCCTTTCGCTCATCCATATGGCACGGATGGTGTTGGTCATTTCACGAATCCCAGACGGAGGAAGAGCTTTCAGCATTTCAGCAGTGATGTTGTCAGCTCCACCTGCCTTTCCATTCTTCATTTTCCGGACACAATCCAAAACTTCAGACTCAGTCGGCGGTTCCTCACTGACATCGTAATGTGCTCTCTGAACATGCGGGAGCTCAGGTACTGACGGCGCTGGACGATTCAGTAGTGAACTGAAGTAATCCTTCCATATTGGCAGCGTCGCATCACCAACTGCAACTCCATTGGTAGTGTTCAAGACAGGAGAACATCTCTTCATCTTCCCGCTATACTGTCGCAGCAACGTGTAGGCTTTCTTCGGATTCTTCTCCTCCCAAGCCTTCTCGAACTCCTTAGCTCTACACGTCCACTCTCGTTCGCGGTCACTTTGAAGCTGCCGACGCAACTTCCTCCTCAGACGCTTCTCCTCCACGAAGTTTCCTGCAGTTCGGAGAGCACATACTCTGTTGTAGGTAGATGTTGTTTCTTCTGGGACGTAGGCGAACTTCTTCTTAGGCTGTACAACCGGGAGTGCCTCTTTCGAAGCGTCCTGGATGCACTTGACAAAAGAATCCGCGTCGCAAAGTTTCTTCTTAGTCCGTACTCCGATGTGAATAGAAACGCGTTGTCGGAAATTCCTTCTGCACTCTTCATCTCTGAGACTTGTCATGTCAATCCTCTGGAGAGGCTGAGCCCCTCGCTTCCTCTTATGAATCCTCGCAGTGAAGTTCAACAGAACAGGACGGTGATCCGAATCGAATGCGACATCCCACACAGCTCTAGATCTTCGAATGTCCGATACTGGAATATTCCTCGTCAGGACATAGTCAAGCTGTAGTTTCAAAGTTGTCATCTTCCGCTTCCGCTGCTCTTCTGGAGATAGCCGGGTTGGTCCCTGCCACGTAAGCTGATGGCGGCGATGATTCCTCTTGAATGTCGATGCAATAATCAGACCACTGCGTTCACAAAAGTCGACAAGGCGGTAGCCATTGTCCGATGTTTGCTCCACTGGGTAGAACCATTTACCGAGTACTTCGGATTCCTGATCAAGTCCCATCTTCGCATTTGCGTCAATCCCCACGACAACAGCATGTTGACAAGGTATCCTGGCCAGCAACGTATTGAGTTCCTCATAAAACGCATCCTTCGAACTGTCTTCGGCGGTTTCAGTGGGCGCATGAGCACTCACTATCCACAGATTGAATCCTCTGTGATCCCGCAGTCGTACGAATGCATTCCGACACGACGTTGAGCCGAACTCCTTGACCATACCATTGAAATCCTTCCTTACAGCTATTGCACAGCCTCCCACTCTCCTATCGTCAGCGTTACCGCAGTAGATGGTGTACTCTCCGACGCTGATGACGGGCCTATCCTTGAGGCGGGTTTCCTGCAAAGCAGCAAACGGTGCATGGAAATAGCTCAGAAGTCTGGATAGCGCAGTTTTCTGGATATCACTCGACAGCGATCGACAGTTCAGGGTGGCGAAATTGTGGCTTGTGGCCAAAGACTCCATGCCTTCCTAGGTACGGAACCTAAGGTCCTAGGGCCCAGAGGCCTTAGTGTGCCGGACGGCGACACCTTTATGCAATGTGCGGGATACTTTCGCGATATAGTTGTGCACGCTATATCGCTCGAACGTTCCCTGTGTACACTCAAACGTCTGCTGGGTTCAGTAGAAGCAGGGGCACCAACGAGCAGGTACCAACAGACTTGTATACACACCCCCAAACCTAACTATACTTATATTAATACACTACCGATTCTCAAGAGAATCACGAGAATAGGATCACTCCACATAAAGTTCGAATAATTGGCTCACCCTGCCTAGGGTGAAATACTCACCTCAAACCGCGTCTTCTCCTCGCGGCCATCTACAGACTGCCGTGGAGTGGAGTCTCCACTAGACTCGACTGCTGCAACCTTCATCGAGCGACAAACCTCGTACGCCACGTTAAGCAAAGCAACGAGTGAGTCCACGCAAACCCAGGCCTAGACAGCTGCGCGTTGAAAACCGCATTAAGGAAAACTACCGAAAACCGTCTAGTAAATCCCACCTTGATAATGTCATTTCGACAGCGTATTTCAAGAATCGCATTGGCAACTGCCGCTTCTTCACTGACAGGAACTGAGGACGAAAGAAACTAGAAGATAAAAATGTCATCAACTTTCTTAAAGGCAGTGTTCACGATGAATATCGCACTCGAGTTCGACCCAAAAATGAATTGTTTGGTCGCGAGGTGACTAATAGTGAATAAACAAGGAAGAAAATCCGATTGGATGGCGGACCGGGATAGGTAAGCGCACCGGGAGAGTTTTCAAAGCCGTTTGTATTTATTTCTAGCCAGTTTTCGTTGCTTTCTTCGACCCTATCCTCTACAGCACCTGCGGACTTAGTGTTTCACACCGAGACTTCGAGAACGGGATTTATCGTGAACACTGCCTTCAACGAATAAAAAGAGAAAGAATAGATAGGAAGTTCATGTTTATGTTTATGTTTATTACGTTGCATAAGGCACACGTGGTAAAGAGAAAAACACAATAATAATATACACAGTAACATAGGCGATAAGCAGTGCTCAGAAAATTCCAGATGCAATGTTCTGATTCTGAAGAAAACACTACGGCTTAAGTAGTTTCACAGCCAAGCTTCGCTTGAAAATCTGTAGTGATAGCGTGAACGTCTGCGACTTTGTCAATTTGAGGTAGGTGGACCCAGCACGGTTTGTAAAGAAATTAGAGCGCAAGGAAGTTTTGGCTCGAGCAAAAGTTATCTTGTTTCTTCCACCATGAGTAATTGAAGAAATCCTTTTAAAAATTCCTCGGCTCTCACCTTAACTTTGAAGCCATTGAGAATCTTGTGCACCATGCATACATCAAAAAGTCCCCGCCGAGATGCCAAGGAGTAGAGGCCAAGTAGCTCATTTCTCCTAGTTGCATTAGGTGTACTAGAGTATTGTGATATACCACATCTGACGAAAAGTTTTCGCGTGTAGTTATTCTGAACTTTTTCGAGGACAGCCGTAAACTTCTTGCTCGTTGGGTTGAAGACAGAGGTGCCCAATTCCACAATAGGTCTCACATAAGTAGTATAAGCCAGAAGCAGTACTTGCTCGTTTTGTGTGGCTAAACCTTTGAAGATTTGGAAAGTCCGTCCCATAGCATTTTTTGATATATTTGTGATGTGATTCGAGAAATAAAGCTTATTATTGTAAAGATATCCTAGATCCCTCACTTTATCAGTGCCTGCAATTTCTGATCCTTCTATGTTATATACAAAATTGTCGCTAGAATTACCAATGTGCATATGAAGACTCTTCGAGGGAGACAGTTTTAGCTGCCATTCCTTACACCAGACAATCATTTGATCGTTGCAGCTTAGAGGCGTCGTCAGTAGATGTAACTTTTCGGTAGATCTTGACATCATCCGCATATATCTTGCATTTCACCCCATCTATTTGTAGTTGCGATGGGAGCTCAGATATATAGATAGTAAACAGAAGCGGTGACAACACCCCTCCTTGCGGAACGCCGCTTGATATGCGAAAAATCTCTGAGTGACTTTTCCCAACTCGCACTTCGAAAGTTCTGTTTTCAAGATAGCTAGCGATCCACTGGATCACTACTGGATGGAACTTCAACTGATGAATTTTATAGATTAACTTCCTGTGATTGACACTATCGAAGGCTTTTTGGAAATCAAAATAAATTATATCACAGCTGTGTTTTTCATCCAGCCAGATAGTCCAATCATTCAAGCATTCTAGAAGATTCGTTTCGGTTGATCTGCCTTTCACGAAACCATGCTGCTCATGAGTGATGATAGCATTGCCTTCAAGGTGATTCATTATGTGTTTCTTGAGCAGCTTCTCAAACAGGCGGCAGAGATTTGAAGTAATGCTAACTGGACGGTAATTTTCACATCTACTTGGGGGTCCTTCTTTAGTATGGGTGTGACAAAACTATGCTTCCATTTAGATGGTACTTCACCACCTAGAAGGGTTTGGTTAAATATACATATAAGACAGAGGACAAGCAATGACATGAGCCGTTTTCTGAAAAAAAAGGAGAAGGGAATATTTTATGGGGTGCGTTCCAAGAATGTTCCCAAGACAGCGTGGGAGGAAAAACAGCCTTCCCTTGGACAACTTTACTTTCCATGGGTGCGAATTATAACTGAAAATTGCTCCCACGTGGCCGTGGCTTCGTTTCCATGGACGCGTTTTGCCATGGGAATGTTCTTGGAACGCACCCCTGGAGCCCGAGAATGCGATTTGGGGCATTTGATTAATTCCTCATATATTTGAGGTGGAGAAAATGTGGGGAAGGAATCGAAAAGATAGCATGTGAAGATTTGATTGTGAACCATAGGATGAGGAACGTCAAAATGAAGTTCCTTTGGTTCCTTCGCGTGCGTTTGCGAAGAGTTTAGTTGGGCTAGCAGGGAAGAGGGAACAGCGTGCGCGCGCAAGCACACACGAAGAAATCATAGGGATCCCTATTGACACAGACTAAAACCTTGGAACCAAAAAAACGGACAAAATATGGCGGCTAATTGTAATCATGTAAATAAAATGTAAAACCACACTTCACCCACCTCAAGCTGGAACAGCCCAACGTCAACAACTTTGAAAAATCTGCGCTTCTTTGGAGAGCTCTTCGCTGGCTGATTGGTTGGCCGACGTTCCTCGAAGCGAACATTATCCTTGGATTTCTTCGCATCACTCATAAACAGTCGAGCGCCCTCGAATATGCAGCTGACCACCTAAGTCCAAGTCATATTCAAACAAGCAGTGAAGGCAAGAGTCACACCAAACTTCTGTGTTAAGATTCTTCGCTTAATAGGAACTTGGTTTACCAGTAGATCCGAGATGACGACGAAGTTGGTCAGAAAAACGAGCGAGAAAAAAAAACACGAGATCTAGAGCTCCAGGTCGCTGAGTTATACTCTACCGGGATGCAAATTTTCGGCGCGAACATTGCCGCATCCTAACGTGGTATTTGGACGTACACGCAATCTTGAGTACAGCTACCCTCAATACTGCGGAACAGAAATTCGAGATCATCCGATTTCCTCCCGCCTTAATTAAAACCGATCGCCACAACAGCTGGTGTCAGACGACTACCTCCCTGGCCGACCCCTTCGACCTTACCGCTAACTCCTTACCATGAAATGCCCATCTAACTTCGATCTAACCTAAATATTCGTCAAATTCGAGCTGCGATGGATCACTTGTCGTCAGGGCTGTGAGTGTGATCTCGTAAATCTTAAATCGTAATTTTTCAAAATCCAAGCAATTCGTAACCGGTAATGCGTACAGTTAAACTCCGCATTGCCGTTCAGTCTGCAGAGTGCACGCTTATTGCGAAAGCGTGTTGCGGCGCGGTTGGAGTATCCTCAGACAGGGATGTGGGATCGCCCGGGCGGTTTTTGCCCTTGGTACCCGGGTGATCCCTCCGCCTGGGTGATCCCACATCCCTGTCTGAGGATACTCCAACCGCGCCGCAGCACGCTTTCGCAATAAGCGTGCACTTTGCGGACTGAACGGAAATGCGGAGTTGAACTGTATAAAGCCCAAGCACAGCCCAAACCTCGTTCGATGTCGAACACTTCAGTAATGAAGTGATTCCATATAGAAAGAGGTTTGAAGATGGGTTTCAAAATGACACGATTTTGAGCAGAACTTGAACAAATTTTCAGCACTATGATAGGAATACGTGGGATAGAAACGACATAAATAGAAAAAATTGAAACTCTAAGCCTAATCAAATATCAAACAGGGCCACGTTTTTTTCCCAACTTTTGAACACGGAGACAAAGAAAATCAAGGCTTTACCAAACACAATTCGATGGAAGAAAAGAAGAGCAACACTAAGATGGTTCTGTGAAAAAGGGGTGTCCCAAACAAAAGTGGTTTGGTACGCGTTACAAATATTTCAACCAAAAGGGAACAATAGGAAAGTGGAATGAGGAGAGTGTACAAAAAATGAGCAATATCATTTAAAAACTTTTTTCTTTGTCGAAACTTCTAAACAGCGAAAACAAACCGTTGCGGTTCTCTATGAGGAAGCACTTTTGGCTCCATAAAGGACTATGATTATGTGAGTGCCGATAAAATATGTATATATGCATGTGTACCTAATAGCTATCATTAAAAAAAGATGTCAAATTGTTTCAGGAAACCATTCAAGTCTTCCTCGTTAAGTACCACAACGGTTTGTTTCCGCTGTTTAGAAGTTTTGACAAAGAAAAGAGTTTTTAGAGGATATTGTTCATTTTTTGTACACTCTCCTCATTCCACTTTCCTATTGTTCCCTTTTTGTTGGAACGTTTGTATGCGAACCAAACCACTTTTGCTTGGGAGACCCCTTTTTCACAGAATTGTTCACTTTTTCTTGATATTACGCTGTAATATCCCATGCAAGAATTTCGAACAAAGACCTCTTCATTACTAGATCAGTCCTCTTTCTTTGGTCATAAGAACCAAAGACCCAAACTGTTATAAAACTATCTCAGAAAAATCATCCGATGTGGCTGACAAGACCGATGTTCACATGATATAAGCTAAGAAATGAAAGATATCCATGATATCGTTCCACATAATTCATTAATATTGATCGCGTCACCCACAGCTGGCTACACCGGGTGCTATTTGCAACCTCCATGTTTTTCATACGTATCGAACTAGTCGGCCACGGTGATTTTCTCAACCAACTCTGACAGGGGCCCTAGGTCCCGGTGATAGTTGGTCGCTCAGACGTAGCCAGCCCGGTCGATAATCATGAAAGCCTGCTGGTCTACAGCCGGATGCAGAATATTCTCTTCGCTTTCGAATGAAACTAACTCAAAACCTGCACAGTCAGAAACTACCTTCCATTCCATCTGGGCACTTTCACTTCTGTGGAACAAAGCAGTTTTCCCTACTCTTCCCCCCCCCATTCCTTCGCGGAACAGCCGCTTTGATTCCGTGAATTTGAATGAAAAAGCTCTGCTGAGCTGCGAATGGAGATAGTTCTAACAATTTGTCTTTGAATTTGGATGCTGATAAGCAAATACCATTTATTGCAGAAAAAATCAGTAGGCTGGTGAAAAAGAATGAGGGAGCACTCAAAATAGGGTTGTGTGAATGGTCTCAGCGCGTTACGAAACTGAAAAGCAGTCTGGCAACATGACCTACATAACATCTCAAGCTTGCTGCACGCTATGCTTGTCATCCTTACACTTCTACAAAAGTTTTCCAAGATGTTCTCCGACTCCTCCGCAAATTCCTATGCATCCAGCCCACTATCTCAGACGACTAGCGCAAAGCTCAAGACTCTTGCTCATTCTTTGGGGGTATCCTGCATAATTTCTCGGATGGCTAGCATCGAGTCTGGGCTTCTAATCACTCTACGGGGTGGTCTGCATAAATTCTAGGTTGACCAGCAACGGGTCCTCAACACCTGCCCACTATCCGGGTTTCCACGACGTCAACAGAAGCCCGAAGCACTTTTCAGGACGTCCCGATGACGTCATCAGAAGCCAGATGCACTTTTCACGACGTCCCGATGACGTCAGCAGAAGCCCGAAGCACTTTTCACGACGTCCCGATGACGTCAATAGAAGCCCGAAGCATTTTTCAGGACGTCCCGATGACGTCATCAGAAGCCCGAAGCACTTTTCACGACGTCCCGATGACGTCATCAGAAGCCAGATGCACTTTTCACGACGTCCCGATGACGTCATCAGAAGCCAGATGCACTTTTCACGACGTCCCGATGACGCCATCAGAAGCCAGATGCACTTTTCACGACGTCCCGATGACGTCATCAGAAGCCAGATGCACTTTTCACGACGTCCCGATGAGGTCAGCAGAAGCCCGAAGCACTTTTCACGACGTCCCGATGACGTCATCAGAAGCCAGATGCACTTTTCACGACGTCCCGATGACGTCATCAGAAGCCAGATGCACTTTTCACGACGTCCCGATGACGTCAGCAGAAGCCCGAAGCACTTTTCACGACGTCCCGATGACGTCATCAGAAGCCCGAAGCACTTTTCACGACGTCCCGATGACGTCATCAGAAGCCCGAAGCACTTTTCACGACGTCCCGATGACGTCATCAGAAGCCCGAAGCATTTTTCACGACGTCCCGATGACGTCATCAGAAGCCCGAAGCACTTTTCACGACGTCCCGATGACGTCATCAGAAGCCGGATGCACTTTTCACGACGTCACGATGAGGTCAGCAGAAGCCCGAAGCACTTTTCACGACGTCCCGATGACGTCAATAGAAGCCCGAAGCATTTTTCAGGACGTCCCGATGACGTCATCAGAAGCCCGAAGCACTTTTCACGACGTCCCGATGACGCCATCAGAAGCCAGATGCACTTTTCACGACGTCCCGATGACGTCATCAGAAGCCAGATGCACTTTTCACGACGTCCCGATGAGGTCAGCAGAAGCCCGAAGCACTTTTCACGACGTCCAGATGACGTCATCAGAAGCCAGATGCACTTTTCACGACGTCCCGATGACGTCATCAGAAGCCGGATGCACTTTTCACGACGTCCCGATGAGGTCAGCAGAAGCCCGAAGCACTTTTCACGACGTCCCGATGACGTCATCAGAAGCCAGATGCACTTTTCACGACGTCCCGATGACGTCAACAGAAGCCCGAAGCATTTTTCAGGACGTCCCGATGCCGTCATCAGAAGAACGAAGCACTTTTCACGACGTCCCGATGACGTCATCAGAAGCCGGATGCACTTTTCACGACGTCACGATGAGGTCAGCAGAAGCCCGAAGCACTTTTCACGACGTCCCGATGACGTCATCAGAAGCCAGATGCACTTTTCACGACGTCCCGATGACGTCAAGAGAAGCCCGAAGCATTTTTCACGACGTCCCGATGATGTCATCAGAAGCCCGAAGCACTTTTCACAACGTCCCGATGACGTGAGCAGAAGCCCGAAGCACTTTTCACGACGTCCCGATGACGTCATCAGAAGCCCGAAGCACTTTTCACGACGTCCCGATGACGTCAGCAGAAGCCCGAAGCACTTTTCACGACGTCCCGATGACGTCAACAGAAGCCCGAAGCATTTTTCAGGACGTCCCGATGCCGTCATCAGAAGCCCGAAGCACTTTTCACGACGTCCCGATGACGTCATCAGAAGCCAGATGCACTTTTCAGGACGTCCCGATGCCGTCATCAGAAGCCCGAAGCACTTTTCACGACGTCCCGATGACGTCATCAGAAGCCAGATGCACTTTTCACGACGTCCCGATGACGTCATCAGAAGCCAGATGCACTTTTCACGACGTCCCGATGAGGTCATCAGAAGCCAGATGCACTTTTCAGGACGTCCCGATGAGGTCAGCAGAAGCCCGAAGCACTTTTCACGACGTCCCGATGACGTCATCAAAAGCCAGATGCACTTTTCACGACGTCCCGATGACGTCAAGAGAAGCCCGAAGCATTTTTCACGACGTCCCGATGATGTCATCAGAAGCCCGAAGCACTTTTCACAACGTCCCGATGACGTGAGCAGAAGCCCGAAGCACTTTTCACGACGTCCCGATGACGCCATTAGAAGCCTGAAGCACTTTTAAAGACGTCCCGATGACGTCATTAGAGGCCCGAAGCACTTTTCACGACGTCCCGATGACGCCATCAGAAGCCAGATGCACTTTTTACGACGTCCCGATGACGTCATTAGAAGCCCGAAGCACTTTTAACGACGTCCCGATGACGTCATCAGAAGCCTGAAGCATTTTTCACGACGTACCGATGGCGTCATCAGAAGCCCGAAGCATTTTTCACGACGTCCCGATGACGTCATCAGAAGCCAGATGCACTTTTCACGACGTCCCGATGACGTCAAGAGAAGCCCGAAGCACTTTTCACGACGTCCCGATGACGTCATCAGAAGCCAGATGCACATTTCACGACGTCCCGATGACGTCAAGAGAAGCCCGAAGCATTTTTCACGACGTCCCGATGATGTCATCAGAAGCCCGAAGCACTTTTCACAACGTCCCGATGACGTCATCAGAAGCCCGAAGCACTTTTCACGACGTCCCGATGACGTCATCAGAAGCCCGAAGCACTTTTCACGACGTCCCGATGAGGTCAGCAGAAGCCCGAAGCACTTTTCACGACGTCCCGATGACGTCATCAGAAGCCAGATGCACTTTTCACGACGTCCCGATGACGTCAAGAGAAGCCCGAAGCACTTTTCACGACGTCTCGATGACGCCACCAGAAGCCTGAAGCATTTTTCACGACGTACCGATGGCGTCATCAGAAGCCCGAAGCATTTTTCACGACGTCCCGATGACGTCATCAGAAGCCAGATGCACTTTTCACGACGTCCCGATGACGTCATCAGAAGCCCGAAGCACTTTTCACGACGTCCCGATGACGTCATCAGAAGCCCGAAGCACTTTTCACGACGTCCCGATGACGTCTTCAGAAGCCCGATACATTTTTCACGACGTCCCGATGACGTCATCAGAAGCCCGAAGCACTTTTCACGACGTCCCGATGACGTCATTAGAAGCCCGAAGCACTTTTCACGACGTCCCGATGACGTCATTAGAAGCCCGAAGCACTTTTCACGACGTCCCGATGACGTCATTAGAAGCCCGAAGCACTTTTCACGACGTCCCGATGACGCCATCAGAAGCCAGATGCACTTTTCACGACGTCCCGATGACGTCATCAGAAGCCAGATGCACTTTTCACGACGTCCAGATGACGTCATCAGAAGCCAGATGCACTTTTCACGACGTCCCGATGACGTCATCAGAAGCCCGAAGCACTTTTCACGACGTCCCGATGACGTCATCAGAAGCCAGATGCACTTTTCACGACGTCCCGATGACGTCATCAGAAGCCCGAAGCACTTTTCACGACGTCCCGATGACGTCATCAGAAGCCAGATGCACTTTTCACGACGTCCCGATGACGTCAACAGAAGCCCGAAGCATTTTTCACGACGTCCCGATGACGTCATCAGAAGCCCGAAGCACTTTTCACGACGTCCCGATGACGTCATCAGAAGCCAGATGCACATTTCACGACGTCCCGACGACGTCATCAGAAGCCCGAAGCACTTTTCACGACGTCCCGATGACGTCATCAGAAGACCGAAGAACTTTTCATGACGTCCCGATGACGTCATCAGAAGCCCGAAGCATTTTTCACGACGTCCCGATGACGTCATCAGAAGCCCGAAGCACTTTTCACGACGTCCCGATGACGTCATCAGAAGCCCGAAGCACTTTTCACGACGTCCCGATGACGTCATCAGAAGCCCGAAGCACTTTTCACGACGTCCCGATGACGTCATCAGAAGCCCGAAGCACTTTTCACGACGTCCCGATGACGTCATCAGAAGCCCGAAGCATTTTTCACGACGTCCCGATGACGTCATCAGAAGTCCGAAGCACTTTTCACGACGTCCCGATGACGTCATCAGAAGCCAGATGCACTTTTCACGACGTCCCGATGACGTCATCAGAAGCCCGAAGCACTTTTCACGACGTCCCGATGACGTCATCAGAAGCCAGATGCACTTTTCACGACGTCCCGATGACGTCATCAGAAGCCAGATGCACTTTTCACGACGTCCCGATGACGTCATCAGAAGCCAGATGCACTTTTCACGACGTCCCGATGACGTCATCAGAAGCCCGAAGCACTTTTCACGACGTCCCGATGACGTCATCAGAAGCCAGAAGCACTTTTCACGACGTCCCGATGACGTCATCAGAAGCCCGAAGCACTTTTCACGACGTCCCGATGACGTCATCAGAAGCCCGAAGCACTTTTCACGACGTCCCGATGACGTCATCAGAAGCCCGAAGCACTTTTCACGACGTCCCGATGACGTCATCAGAAGCCCGAAGCATTTTTCACGACGTTAGGATGACGTCATCAGAAGCCCGAAGCACTTTTGACGACGTCTCGTTGACGTCATCAGGAACCTGAAGCATTTTTCACGACGTCCCGATGACGTCATCAGAAGCCCGAAGCATTTTTCACGACGTCCCGATGACGTCATCAGAAGCCCGAAGCATTTTTCACGACGTCCCGATGACGTCATCAGAAGCCCGAAGCATTTTTCACGACGTCCCGATGACGTCATCAGAAGCCAGATGCACTTTTCACGACGTCCCGTTGACGTCATCAGAAGCCCGAAGCATTTTTCACGACGTCCCGATGACGTCATCAGAAGCCCGAAGCATTTTTCACGACGTCCCGATGACGTCATCAGAAGCCAGATGCACTTTTCACGACGTCCCGATGACGTCACCAGAAGCCCGAAGCATTTTTCACGACGTCCCGATGACGTCATCAGAAGCCCGAAGCACTTTTCACGACGTCCCGATGACGTCATCAGAAGCCCGAAGCACTTTTCACGACGTCCCGATGACGTCATCAGAAGCCCGAAGCACTTTTCACGACGTCCCGATGACGTCATCAGAAGCCCGAAGCACTTTTCACGACGTCCCGATGACGTCATCAGAAGCCCGAAGCATTTTCACGACGTCCCGATGACGTCATCAGAAGCCCGAAGCACTTTTCACGACGTCCCGATGACGTCATCAGAAGCCCGAACACTTTTCACGACGTCCCGATGACGTCATCAGAGGCCCGAAGCACTATTCACGACGTCCCGATGACGTCATCAGAAGCCCGAAGCACTTTTCACGACGTCCCGGTGACGTCATCAGAAGCCCGATGCTTTTTTCACGACGTCCCGATGGCGTCATCAGAAGCCCGAAGCACTTTTCATGACGTCCCGATGACGTCATCAGAAGCCAGATGCACTTTTCACGACGTCCCGATGACGTCATCAGAAGCCCGAAGCACTTTTCACGACGTCCCGATGACGTCATCAGAAGCCCGAAGCACTTTTCACGACGTCCCGATGACGTCATCAGAAGCCCGAAGCACTTTTCACGACGTCCCGATGACGTCATCAGAAGCCCGAAGCACTTTTCACGACGTCCCGATGACGTCATCAGAAGCCCGAAGCACTTTTCACGACCTCCCGATGACGTCATCAGAAGCCCGAAGCACTTTTCACGACGTCCCGATGACGTCATCAGAAGCCAGATGCACTTTTCACGACGTCCCGATGACGTCATCAGAAGCCCGAAGCACTTTTCACGACGTCCCGATGACGTCATCAGAAGCCCGAAGCACTTTTCACGACGTCCCGATGACGTCATCAGAAGCCCGAAGCACTTTTCACGACGTCCCGATGACGTCATCAGAAGCCCGAAGCACTTTTCACGACGTCCCGATGACGTCATCAGAAGCCAGAAGCACTTTTCACGACGTCCCGATGACGTCATCAGAAGCCAGAAGCACTTTTCACGACGTCCCGATGACGTCATCAGAAGCCCGAAGCATTTTTCACGACGTCCCGATGACGTCATCAGAAGCCCGAAGCACTTTTCACGACGTCCCGATGACGTCATCAGAAGCCCGAAGCACTTTTCACGACGTCCCGATGACGTCATCAGAAGCCCGAAGCACTTTTCACGACGTCCCGATGACGTCATCAGAAGCCCGAAGCATTTTTCACGACGTCCCGATGACGTCATCAGAAGCCCGAAGCACTTTTCACGACGTCCCGATGACGTCAGCAGAAGCCAGATGCACTTTTCACGACTTCCCGATGACGTCATAAGAAGCAAGAAGCACTTTTCACGACGTCCCGATGACGTCATCAGAAGCCCGAAGCACTTTTCACGACGTCCCGATGACGTCATCAGAAGCCCGAAGCATTTTTCACGACGTCCCGATGACGTCATCAGAAGCCAGAAGCACTTTTCACGACATCCCGATGACGTCATCAGAAGCCAGAAGCACTTTTCAGGACATCCCGATGACGTCATCAGAAGCCCGAAGCACTTTTCACGACGTCCCGATGACGTCATCAGAAGCCCGAAGCACTTTTCACGACGTCCCGATGACTTCATCAGAAGCCCGAAGCACTTTTCAAGACGTCCCGATGACGTCATCAGAAGCCCGAAGCACTTTTCACGACGTCCCGATGGCGTCATCAGAAGCCCGAAGCATTTCTCACGACGTACCGATGACGTCATCAGAAGCCCGAAGCATTTTTCACGACGCCCCGATGACGTCATCAGAAGCCCGAAGCACTTTTAACGACGTCCCGATGACGTCGTCAGAAGCCCGAAGCACTTTTCACGACGTCCCGATGACGTCATCAGAAGCCAGATGCACTTTTCACGACGTCCCGATGACGTCATCAGAAGCCAGATGCATTTTTCACGACGTCCCGATGACGTCATCAGAAGCCCGAAGCACTTTTCACGACGTCCCGATGACGTCATCAGAAGCCCGAAGCACTTTTCACGACGTCCCGATGACGTCATCAGAAGCCCGAAGCACTTTTCACGACGTCCCGATGACGTCATCAGAAGCCCGAAGCACTTCTCACGACGTCCCGATGACGTCATCAGAAGCCCGAAGCACTTTTCACGACGTCCCGATGACGTCAACAGAAGCCCGAAGCATTTTTCACGACGTCCCGATGACGTCATCAGAAGCCCGAAGCACTTTTCACGACGTCCCGATGACGTCATCAGAAGCCAGATGCACTTTTCACGACGTCCCGATGACGTCATCAGAAGCCCGAAGCACTTTTCACGACGTCCCGATGACGTCATCAGAAGCCCGAAGCACTTTTCACGACGTCCCGATGACGTCATCAGAAGCCCGAAGCACTTTTCACGACGTCCCGATGACGTCATCAGAAGCCAGATGCACATTTCACGACGTCCCGATAACGTCATCAGAAGCCAGATGCACTTTTCACGACGTCCCGATGACGTCATCAGAAGCCCGAAGCACTTTTCACGACGTCCCGACGACGTCATCAGAAGCCCGAAGCACTTTTCACGACGTCCCGATGACGTCATCAGAAGCCTGAAGCACTTTCACGACGTCCCGATGACGTCATTAGAAGCCCGAAGCACTTTTCACGACGTCCCGATGACGTCATCAGAAGACCGAAGAACTTTTCACGACGTCCCGATGACGTCATCAGAAGCCCGAAGCACTTTCACGACGTCCCGATGACGTCATCAGAAGCCAGATGCACTTTTCACGACGTCCCGATGACGTCATCAGAAGCCCGAAGCACTTTTCACGACGTCCCGATGACGTCATCAGAAGCCCGAAGCACTTTTCACGACGTCCCGATGACGTCATCAGAAGCCAGATGCACTTTTCACGACGTCCCGATGACGTCATCAGAAGCCCGAAGCATTTTCACGACGTCCCGATGACGTCATCAGAAGCTCGAAGCACTTTTCACGACGTCCCGATGACGTCATCAGAAGCCCGAAGCACTTTTCACGACGTCCCGATGACGTCATCAGAAGCCCGAAGCATTTTTCACGACGTCCCGATGACGTCATCAGAAGCCAGATGCACTTTTCACGACGTCCCGATGACGTCATCAGAAGCTCGAAGCACTTTTCACGACGTCCCGATGACGTCATCAGAAGCCAGATGCACTTTTCACGACGTCCCGATGACGTCATCAGAAGCCCGAAGCACTTTTCACGACGTCCCGATGACGTCATCAGAAGCCAGAAGCACTTTCACGACGCCACGATGACGTCATCAGAAGCTCGAAGCATTTTTCACGACGTCCCAATGACGTCATCAGAAGCCCGAAGCATTTTTCACGACGTCCCGATGACGTCATCAGAAGCCCGAAGCACTTTTCACGACGTCCCGATGACGTCATCAGAAGCCCGAAGCACTTTTCACGACGTCCCGATGACGTCATCAGAAGCCCGAAGCACTTTTCACGACGTCCCGATGACGTCATCAGAAGCCAGAAGCATTTTTCACGACGTCCCGATGACGTCATCAGAAGCCTGAAGCACTTTTCACGACGTCCCGATGACGTCATCAGAGGCCAGAAGCACTTTTCACGACGTCCCGATGACGTCATCAGAAGCCCGAAGCACTTTTCACGACGACCCGATGACGTCATCAGAAGCCTGAAGCACTTTTCACGACGACCCGATGACGTCATCAGGAACCCGAAGCACTTTCACGACGTCCCGATGACGTCATCAGAAGCCAGTTGCACTTTTCACGACGTCCCGATGACGTCATCAGAAGCCCGAAGCATTTTTCACGACGTCCCGATGACGTCATCAGAAGCCCGAAGCACTTTTCACGACGTCCCGATGACGTCATCAGAAGCCCGAAGCACTTTTCACGACGTCCCGATGACGTCATCAGAAGCCCGAAGCGCTTTTCACGACGTCCCGATGACGTCATCAGAAGCCCGAAGCACTTTTCACGACGTCCCGATGACGTCATCAGAAGCCCGAAGCACTTTTAACGACGTCCCGATCACGTCATCAGAAGCCCGAAGCGCTCTTCACGACGTCCCGATGACGTCATCAGAAGCCCGAAGCACTTTTCACGACGTCCCGATGACGTCATCAGAAGCCCGAAGCATTTTCACGACGTCCCGATGACGTCAACAAAAGCCCGAAGCATTTCTCACGACGTCCCGATGACGTCATCAGAAGCCCGAAGCACTTTTCACGACGTTCCGATGACGTCATCAGAAGCCAGGTGCACATTTCACGTCGTCCCGATAACGTCATCAGAAGCCCGAAGCATTTTGACGACGTCCCGATGACGTCATCAGAAGCCCGAAGCACTTTTCACGACGTCCCGATGACGTCATCAGAAGCCCGAAGCACTTTTCACGACGTCCCGATGACGTCATCAGAAGCCCGAAGCACTTTTCACGACGTCCCGATGACGTCATCAGAAGCCCGAAGCACTTTTCACGACGTCCCGATGACGTCATCAGAAGCCCGAAGCATTTTTCACGACGTCCCGATGACGTCATCAGAAGCCCGAAGCACTTTTCACGACGTCCCGATGACGTCATCAGAAGCCAGATGCACTTTTCACGACGTCCCGATGACGTCATCAGAAGCCCGAAGCACTTTTCACGACGTCCCGATGACGTCATCAGAAGCCAGAAGCACTTTTCACGACGTCCCGATGACGTCATCAGAAGCCAGAAGCACTTTTCACGACGTCCCGATGACGTCATCAGAAGCCAGAAGCACTTTTCACGACGTCCCGATGACGTCATCAGAAGCCAGATGCACTTTTCACGACGTCCCGATGACGTCATCAGAAGCCCGAAGCACTTTTCACGACGTCCCGATGACGTCATCAGAAGCCAGATGCACTTTTCACGACGTCCCGATGACGTCATCAGAAGCCAGATGCACTTTTCACGACGTCCCGATGATGTCATCAGAAGCCCGAAGCACTTTTCACAACGTCCCGATGACGTGAGCAGAAGCCCGAAGCACTTTTCACGACGTCCCGATGACGCCACCAGAAGCCTGAAGCATTTTTCACGACGTACCGATGGCGTCATCAGAAGCCCGAAGCACTTTTCACGACGTCCCGATGACGCCATCAGAAGCCAGATGGACTTTTCACGAGGTCCCGGTGACGTCATCAGAAGCCCGAAGCAATTTTCACGACGTACCGATGGCGTCATCAGAAGCCTGAAGCATTTTTCACGACGTACCGATGGCGTCATCAGAAGCCCGAAGCATTTTTCACGACGTCCCGATGACGTCATCAGAAGCCAGATGCACTTTTCACGACGTCCCGATGACGTCAAGAGAAGCCCGAAGCATTTTTCACGACGTCCCGATGACGTCATCAGAAGCCCGAAGCACTTTTCACGACGTCCCGATGACGTCATCAGAAGCCAGAAGCATTTTTCACGACGTCCCGATGACGTCATCAGAAGCCCGAAGCACTTTTCACGACGTGCCGATGACGTCATCAGAAGCCCGAAGCACTTTTCACGACGTCCCGATGACGTCATCAGAAGCCCGAAGCTCTTTTCACGACGTCCCGATGACGTCATCAGAAGCCCGAAGCACTTTTCACGACGTCCCGATGACGTCATCAGAAGCCCGAAGCACTTTTCACGACGTCCCGATGACGTCATCAGAAGCCCGAAGCATTTTTCACGACGTCCCGATGACGTCATCAGAAGCCAGATGCACTTTTCACGACGTCCCGATGACGTCATCAGAAGCCAGAAGCACTTTTCACGACGTCCCGATGACGTCATCAGAAGCCCGAAGCACTTTTCACGACGTCCCGATGACGTCATCAGAAGCCCGAAGCACTTTTCACGACGTCCCGATGACGTCATCAGAAGCCCGAAGCACTTTTCACGACGTCCCGATGACGTCATCAGAAGCCAGATGCACTTTTCGCGACGTCCCGATGACGTCATCAGAAGCCAGATGCACTTTTCACGACGTCCCGATGACGTCATCAGAAACCCGAAGCACTTTTCACGACGTCCCGATGACGTCATCAGAAGCCTGAAGCACTTTTCACGACGTCCCGATGACGTCATCAGTAGCCCGAAGCACTTTTCACGACGTCCCGATGACGTCATCAGAAGCCAGATGCACTTTTCACGACGTCCCGATGACGTCATCAGAAGCCCGAAGCATTTTTCACGACGTCCCGATGACGTCATCAGAAGCCCGAAGCACTTTTCACGACGTCCCGATGACGTCATCAGAAGCCCGAAGCACTTTTCACGACGTCCCGATGACGTCATCAGAAGCCCGAAGCACTTTTCACGACGTCCCGATGACGTCATCAGAAGCCCGAAGCACTTTTCACGACGTCCCGATGACGTCATCAGAAGCCCGAAGCACTTTTCACGACGTCCCGATGACGTCATCAGAAGCCCGAAGCACTTTTCACGACGTCCCGATGACGTCATCAGAAGCCCGAAGCACTTTTCATGACGTCATCAGAAGCCCGAAGCATTTTTCACGACGTGCCGATGACGTCATCAGAAGCCCGAAGCACTTTTCATGACGTCATCAGAAGCCCGAAGCACTTTTCACGACGTCCCGATGACGTCATCAGAAGCCAGATGCACTTTTCACGACGTACCGATGGCGTCATCAGAAGCCCGAAGCATTTTTCACGACGTCCCGATGATGTCATCAGAAGCCCGAAGCATTTTTCACGACGTCCCGATGATGTCATCAGAAGCCCGAAGCACTTTTCACAACGTCCCGATGACGTGAGCAGAAGCCCGAAGCACTTTTCACGACGTCCCGATGACGTCATCAGAAGCCCGAAGCACTTTTCACGACGTCCCGATGACGCCATCAGAAGCCAGATGGACTTTTCACGAGGTCCCGATGACGTCATCAGAAGCCAGATGCACTTTTCACGACGTCCCGATGACGTAATCAGAAGCCCGAAGCACTTTTCACGACGTCCCGATGACGTCATCAGAAGCCCTAAGCACTTTTCACGACGTCCCGATGACGCCACCAGAAGCCTGAAGCATTTTTCACGACGTACCGATGGCGTCATCAGAAGCCCGAAGCATTTTTCACGACGTCCCGATGACGCCATCAGAAGCCAGATGGACTTTTCACGAGGTCCCGATGACGTCATCAGAAGCCCGAAGCAATTTTCACGACGTACCGATGGCGTCATCAGAAGCCTGAAGCATTTTTCACGACGTACCGATGGCGTCATCAGAAGCCCGAAGCATTTTTCACGACGTCCCGATGACGCCATCAGAAGCCAGATGGACTTTTCACGAGGTCCCGATGACGTCATCAGAAGCCCGAAGCAATTTTCACGACGTACCGATGGCGTCATCAGAAGCCCGAAGCATTTTTCACGACGTCCCAATGACGTCATCAGAAGCCCGAAGCATTTTTCACGACGTTCCGATGACGCCATCAGAAGCCCGAAGCACTTTTCACGACGTCCCGATGACGTCATCAGAAGCCCGAAGCACTTTTCACGACGTCTCGATGACGTCATCAGAAGCCAGATGCATTTTTCACGACGTACCGATGGCGTCATCAGAAGCCCGAAGCATTTTTCACGACGTCCCGATGATGTCATCAGAAGCCCGAAGCACTTTTCACGACGTCCCGATGACGTCATCAGAAGCCCGAAGCACTTTTCACGACGTCCCGATGACGTCATCAGAAGCCCGAAGCACTTTTCACGACGTCCCGATGACGTCATCAGAAGCCCGAAGCACTTTTCACGACGTCCCGATGACGTCATCAGAAGCCCGAAGCACTTTTCACGACGTCCCGATGACGTCATCAGAAGCCAGATGCACTTTTCACGACGTCCCGATGACGTCATCAGAAGCCCGAAGCACTTTTCACGACGTCCCGATGACGTCATCAGAAGCCCGAAGCACTTTTCACGACGTCCCGATGACGTCATCAGAAGCCCGAAGCATTTTTCACGACGTCCCAATGACGTCGTCATCAGAAGCCCGAAGCATTTTTCACGACGTTCCGATGGCGTCATCAGAAGCCCGAAGCATTTTTCACGACGTCCCGATGATGTCATCAGAAGCCCGAAGCACTTTTCACGACGTCTCGATGACGTCATCAGAAGCCAGATGCATTTTTCACGACGTCCCGATGACGTCATCAGAAGCCTGAAGCATTTTTCACGACGTCCCGATGACGTCATCAGAAGCCCGAAGCACTTTTCACGACGTCCCGATGACGTCATCAGAAGCCAGATGCACTTTTCACGACGTCCCGATGACGTCATCAGAAGCCCGAAGCACTTTTCACGACGTCCCGATGACGTCATCAGAAGCCAGATGCATTTTTCACGACGTCCCGATGACGTCATCAGAAGCCCGAAGCACTTTTCACGACGTCCCGATGACGTCATCAGAAGCCAGATGCACTTTTCACGACTTCCCGATGACGTCATCAGAAGCCTGAAGCATTTTTCACGACGTCCCGATGACGTCATCAGGAGCCCGAAGCACTTTTCACGACGTCCCGATGACGTTATCAGAAGCCAGATGCACTTTTCACGACGTCCCGATGACGTCATGAGAAACCCGAAGCACTTTCACGACGTCCCGATGACGTCATCAGAAGCCCGAAGCACTTTTCACGACGTCCCGATGACGTCATCAGAAGCCCGAAGCACTTTTCACGACGTCCCGATGACGTCATCAGAAGCCCGAAGCACTTTTCACGACGTCCCGATGACGTCATCAGAAGCCCGAAGCATTTTCCCGACGTCCCCATGACGTCATCAGAAGCCGAAGCATTTTCACGACGTCCCGATGACGCCATCAGAAGCCAGATGGACTTTTCACGAGGTCCCGATGACGTCATCAGAAGCCAGATGCACTTTTCACGACGTCCCGATGACGTCATCAGGAGCCCGAAGCACTTTTCACGACGTCCCGATGACGTCATCAGAAGCCCTAAGCACTTTTCACGACGTCCCGATGGCGTCATCAGAAGCCTGAAGCATTTTTCACGACGTACCGATGGCGTCATCAGAAGCCCGAAGCATTTTTCACGACGTCCCGATGACGCCATCAGAAGCCAGATGGACTTTTCACGAGGTCCCGATGACGTCATCAGAAGCCCGAAGCAATTTTCACGACGTACCGATGGCGTCATCAGAAGCCCGAAGCACTTTTCACGACGTCCCGATGACGTCAGCAGAAGCCAGATGCACTTTCCACGACGTCCCGATGACGTCATCAGAAGCCCGAAGCACTTTTCACGACGTCCCGATGACGCCATCAGAAGCCCGAAGCACTTTTCACGACGTCCCGATGACGTCATCAGAAGCCCGAAGCACTTTTCAGGACGTCCCGATGACGTCATCAGAAGCGAAGCGCTTTTCACGACGTCCCGATGACGTCATCAGAAGCCCGAAGCATTTTCACGACGTCCCGATGACGTCATCAGAAGCCCGAAGCACTTTTCACGACGTCCCGATGACGTCATCAGAAGCCCGAAGCACTTTTCACGACGTCCCGATGACGTCATCAGAAGCCAGAAGCATTTTCACGACGTCCCGATGACGTCATCACAAGCCCGAAGCATTTTTCACGCCGTCCCGCTGCCGTCATCAGAAGCCAGAAGCACTTTTCACGACGTCCCGATGACGTCATCAGAAGCCCGAAGCACTTTTCATGACGTACCGATGACGTCATCAGAAGCCCGAAGCACTTTTCACGACGTCCCGATGACGTCATCAGAAGCCCGAAGCACTTTTCACGACGTCCCGATGACGTCATCAGAAGCCCGAAGCACTTTTCACGACGTCCCGATGACGTCATCAGAAGCCCGAAGCACTTTTCACGACGTCCCGATGACGTCATCAGAAGCCCGAAGCACTTTTCCCGACGTCCCCATGACGTCATCAGAAGCCCGAAGCACTTTTCACGACGTCCCGATGACGTCATCAGAAGCCCGAAGCACTTTTCATGACGCCTCGATGACGTCATCAGAAGCCAGATGCACTTTTCACGACGTCCCGATGACGTCATCAGAAGCCCGAAGCTTTTTTCACGACGTCCCGATGACGTCATCAGAAGCCCGAAGCACTTTTCACGACGTCCCGATGACGTCATCAGAAGCCCGAAGCACTTTTCACGACGTCCCGATGACGTCATCAGAAGCCCGAAGCACTTTTCACGACGTCCCGATGACGTCATCAGAAGCCAGATGCACTTTTCACGACGTCCCGATGACGTCATCAGAAGCCCGAAGCACTTTTCACGACGTCCCGATGACGTCATCAGAAGCCCGAAGCACTTTTCACGACGTCCCGATGACGTCATCAGAAGCCAGATGCATTTTTCACGACGTACCGATGGCGTCATCAGAAGCCCGAAGCATTTTTCACGACGTCCCGATGATGTCATCAGAAGCCCGAAGCACTTTTCACGACGTCCCGATGACGTCATCAGAAGCCAGATGCACTTTTCACGACGTCCCGATGACGTCATCAGAAGTCAGATGCACTTTTCACGATGTCCCGATGACGTCATCAGAAGCCGGAAGCATTTTTCACGACGTCCCGATGACGTCATCAGAAGACCGAAGCACTTTTCACGACGTCCCGATGACGTCATCAGAAGCCCGAAGCACTTTTCACGACGTCCCGATGACGTCATCAGAAGCCCGAAGCACTTTTCACGACGTCCCGATGACGCCATCAGAAGCCAGATGGACTTTTCACGAGGTCCCGATGACGTCATCAGAAGCCAGATGCACTTTTCACGACGTCCCGATGACGTCATCAGAAGCCCGAAGCACTTTTCACGACGTCCCGATGACGTCATTAGGAGCCCGAAGCACTTTTCACGACGTCCCGATGACGTCATCAGAAGCCAGAAGCATTTTTCACGACGTACCGATGGCGTCATCAGAAGCCCGAAGCAATTTTCACGACGTCCCGATGACGCCATCAGAAGCCAGATGGACTTTTCACGACGTCCCGATGACGTCATCAGAAGCCCGAAGCAATTTTCACGACGTACCGATGGCGTCATCAAGCCAAGCATTTTTCACGAAGCCCGGAAGCACTTTTCACGACGTCCCGATGACGCCATCAGAATCCCGAAGCACTTTTCACGACGTCCCGATGACGTCATTAGAAGCCGAAGCACTTTTCACGACGTCCCGATGACGTCATCAGAAGCCCGAAGCACTTTTCACGACGTCCCGATGACGTCATCAGAAGCCAGATGCACTTTTCACGACGTCCCGATGACGTCATCAGAAGCCCTAAGCGCTGTTCACGACGTCCCGATGACGTCATCAGAAGCCCGAAGCATTTTTCACGACGTCCCGATGACGTCATCAGAAGCCCGAAGCACTTTTCACGACGTCCCGATGACGTCATCAGAAGCCAGATGCACTTTTCACGACGTCCCGATGACGTCATCAGAAGCCCGAAGCATTTTTCACGACGTCCCGATGACGTCATCAGAAGCCCGAAGCACTTTTCACGACGTCCCGATGACGTCATCAGAAGCCCGAAGCACTTTTCACGACGTCCCGATGACGTCATCAGAAGCCAGATGCACTTTTCACGACGTCCCGATGACGTCATCAGAAGCCCGAAGCACTTTTCACGACGTCCCGATGACGTCATCAGAAGCCCGAAGCACTTTTCACGACGTCCCGATAACGTCATCAGAAGCAAGAAGCACATTTCACGACGTACCGATGACGTCATCAGAAGCCCGAAGCACTTTTCACGACGTCCCGATGACGTCATCAGAAGCCCGAAGCACTTTTCACGACGTCCCGATGACGTCATCAGAAGCCAGATGCACTTTTCACGACGTCCCGATGACGTCATCAGAAGCCCGAAGCATTTTTCACGACGTCCCGATGACGTCATCAGAAGCCCGAAGCATTTTTCACGACGTCCCGATGACGTCATCAGAAGCCCGAAGCACTTTTCACGACGTCCCGATGACGTCATCAGAAGCCCGAAGCACTTTTCACGACGTCCCGATGACGTCATCAGAAGCCAGATGGACTTTTCACGACGTCCCGATGACGTCATCAGAAGCCAGATGCACTTTTCACGACGTCCCGATGACGTCATTAGAAGCCGAAGCACTTTTCACGACGTCCCGATGACGTCATCAGAAGCCAAGCACTTTTCACGACGTCCCGATGGCGTCATCAGAAGCCTGAAGCATTTTTCACGACGTACCGATGGCGTCATCAGAAGCCCGAAGCATTTTTCACGACGTCCCGATGACGCCATCAGAAGCCAGATGGACTTTTCACGAGGTCCCGATGACGTCATCAGAAGCCCGAAGCAATTTTCACGACGTACCGATGGCGTCATCAGAAGCCTGAAGCATTTTTCACGACGTACCGATGGCGTCATCAGAAGCCCGAAGCATTTTTCACGACGTCCCGATGATGTCATCAGAAGCCCGAAGCACTTTTCACAACGTCCCGATGACGTCATCAGAAGCCCGAAGCACTTTTCACGACGTCCCGATGACGTCATCAGAAGCCCGAAGCACTTTTCACGACGTCCCGATGACGCCATCAGAAGCCAGATGGACTTTTCACGAGGTCCCGATGACGTCATCAGAAGCCAGATGCACTTTTCACGACGTCCCGATGACGTAATCAGAAGCGCGAAGCACTTTTCACGACGTCCCGATGACGTCATCAGAAGCCCTAAGCACTTTTCGCGACGTCCCGATGACGCCACCAGAAGCCTGAAGCATTTTTCACGACGTACCGATGGCGTCATCAGAAGCCCGAAGCATTTTTCACGACGTCCCGATGACGCCATCAGAAGCCAGATGGACTTTTCACGAGGTCCCGATGACGTCATCAGAAGCCCGAAGCAATTTTCACGACGTACCGATGGCGTCATCAGAAGCCTGAAGCATTTTTCACGACGTACCGATGGCGTCATCAGAAGCCCGAAGCATTTTTCACGACGTCCCGATGACGTCATCAGAAGCCCGAAGCACTTTTCACGACGTCCCGATGACGTCATCAGAAGCCCGAAGCACTTTTCACGACGTCCCGATGACGTCATCAGAAGCCAGATGCACTTTTCACGACGTCCCGATGACGTCATCAGAAGCCCGAAGCATTTTTCACGACGTTCCGATGACGCCATCAGAAGCCCGAAGCACTTTTCACGACGTCCCGATGACGTCATCAGAAGCCCGAAGCACTTTTCACGACGTCTCGATGACGTCATCAGAAGCCAGATGCATTTTTCACGACGTACCGATGGCGTCATCAGAAGCCCGAAGCATTTTTCACGACGTCCCGATGATGTCATCAGAAGCCCGAAGCACTTTTCACGACGTCCCGATGACGTCATCAGAAGCCAGATGCACTTTTCACGACGTCCCGATGACGTCATCAGAAGCCCGAAGCATTTTTCACGACGTCCCGATGACGTCATCAGAAGCCCGAAGCACTTTTCACGACGTCCCGATGACGTCATCAGAAGCCCGAAGCACTTTTCACGACGTCCCGATGACGTCATCAGAAGCCCGAAGCACTTTTCACGACGTCCCGATGACGTCATCAGAAGCCCGAAGCACTTTTCACGACGTCCCGATGACGTCATCAGAAGCCAGATGCACTTTTCACGACGTCCCGATGACGTCATCAGAAGCCAGAAGCACTTTTCACGACGTCCCGATGACGTCATCAGAAGCCCGAAGCACTTTTCACGACGTCCCGATGACGTCATCAGAAGCCCGAAGCACTTTTCACGACGTCCCGATGACGTCATCAGAAGCCCGAAGCACTTTTCACGACGTCCCGATGACGTCATCAGAAGCCAGATGCACTTTTCACGACGTCTCGATGACGTCAACAGAAGCCCGAAGCATTTTTCACGACGTCCCGATGACGTCATCAGAAGCCCGAAGCATTTTTCACGACGTTCCGATGACGTCATCAGAAGCCCGAAGCACTTTTCACGACGTCCCGATGACGTCATCAGAAGCCCGAAGCACTTTTCACGACGTCCCGATGACGTCATCAGAAGCCCGAAGCACTTTTCACGACGTACCGATGACGTCATCAGAAGCCCGAAGCATTTTTCACGACGTCCCGATGACGTCATCAGAAGCCCGAAGCATTTTTCACGACGTCCCGATGACGTCATCAGAAGCCCGAAGCACTTTTCACGACGTCCCGATGACGTCATCAGAAGCCCGAAGCACTTTTCACGACGTCCCGATGACGTCATCAGAAGCCTGAAGCATTTTTCACGACGTACCGATGGCGTCATCAGAAGCCCGAAGCATTTTTCACGACGTCCCGATGACGCCATCAGAAGCCAGATGGACTTTTCACGAGGTCCCGATGACGTCATCAGAAGCCCGAAGCAATTTTCACGACGTACCGATGGCGTCATCAGAAGCCTGAAGCATTTTTCACGACGTACCGATGGCGTCATCAGAAGCCCGAAGCATTTTTCACGACGTCCCGATGACGCCATCAGAAGCCAGATGCATTTTTCACGACGTACCGATGGCGTCATCAGAAGCCCGAAGCATTTTTCACGACGTCCCGATGACGCCATCAGAAGCCCGATGGACTTTTCACGACGTCCCAATGACGTCATCAGAAGCCCGAAGCATTTTTCACGACGTTCCGATGGCGTCATCAGAAGCCCGAAGCATTTTTCACGACGTCCCGATGATGTCATCAGAAGCCCGAAGCACTTTTCACGACGTCTCGATGACGTCATCAGAAGCCAGATGCATTTTTCACGACGTACCGATGACGTCATCAGAAGCCCGAAGCACTTTTCACGACGTCCCGAAGACGTCACCAGAAGCCCGAAGCACTTTTCACGACGTCCCGATGACGTCATCAGAAGCCCGAAGCACTTTTCACGACGTCCCGATGACGTCATCAGAAGCCCGAAGCACTTTTCACGACGTCCCGATGACGTCATCAGAAGCCCGAAGCACTTTTCATGACGCCTCGATGACGTCATCAGAAGCCAGATGCACTTTTCACGACGTCCCGATGACGTCATCAGAAGCCCGAAGCTTTTTTCATGACGTCCCGAGGACGTCATCAGAAGCCCGAAGCACTTTTCACGACGTCCCGATGACGTCATCAGAAGCCAGGTGCACTTTTCACGACGTCCCGATGACGTCATCAGAAGCCGAAGCACTTTTCACGACGTCCCGATGACGTCATCCGAAGCCCGAAGCACTTTTCACGACGTCCCGATGACGTCATCAGAAGCCCGAAGCACTTTTCACGACGTCCCGATGACGTCATCAGAAGCCAGAAGCACTTTTCACGACGTCCCGATGACGTCATCAGAAGCCCGAAGCACTTTTCACGACGTCCCGATGACGTCATCAGAAGCCAGATGCACTTTTCACGACGTCCCGATGACGTCATCAGAAGCCCGAAGCACTTTTCACGACGTCCCGATGACGTCATCAGAAGCCCGAAGCACTTTTCACGACGTCCCGATGACGTCATCAGAAGCCCGAAGCACTTTTCACGACGTCCCGATGACGTCATCAGAAGCCCGAAGCACTTTTCACGACGTCCCGATGACGTCATCAGAAGCCAGATGCATTTTTCACGACGTCCCGATGACGTCATCAGAAGCCAGATGCATTTTTCACGACGTCCCGATGACGTCCTCAGAAGCCCGAAGCACTTTTCACGACGTCCCGATGACGTCATCAGAAGCCCGAAGCACTTTTCACGACGTCCCGATGACGTCATCAGAAGCCAGATGCACTTTTCACGACGTCTCGATAACGTCATCGAAAGCCTGAAGCACTTTTCACGACGTCCCGATGGCGTCATCAGAAGCCCGAAGCATTTTTCACGACGTCCCGATGACGCCATCAGAAGCCAGATGGACTTTTCACGAGGTCCCGATGACGTCATCAGAAGCCCGAAGCAATTTTCACGACGTACCGATGGCGTCATCAGAAGCCTGAAGCATTTTTCACGACGTACCGATGGCGTCATCAGAAGCCCGAAGCATTTTTCACGACGTCCCGATGACGCGCCAGATGGTCTTTTCACGAGGTCCCGATGACGTCATCAGAAGCCCGAAGCAATTTTCACGACGTACCGATGGCGTCATCAGAAGCCCGAAGCATTTTTCACGACGTCCCAATGACGTCATCAGAAGCCCGAAGCATTTTTCACGACGTTCCGATGACGCCATCAGAAGCCCGAAGCACTTTTCACGACGTCCCGATGACGTCATCAGAAGCCCGAAGCACTTTTCACGACGTCCCGATGACGTCATCAGAAGCCAGATGCACTTTTCACGACGTCCCGATGACGTCATCAGAAGCCCGAAGCATTTTTCACGACGTCCCGATGACGTCATCAGAAGCCAGATGCACTTTTCACGACGTCCCGATGGCGTCATCAGAAGCCCGAAGCATTTTTCACGACGTCCCGATGACGTCATCAGAAGCCCGAAGCACTTTTCACGACGTTGCGATGAAGTCATCAGATGCCCGATGCACTTTTCACGACGTCCCGAAAACGTCATCAGAAGCCGATGCATTTTTCACGACGTCCCGATGACGTCATCAGAAGCCCGAAGCACTTTTCAGGACGTCCCGATGACGTCATCAGAAGCGGATGCACTTTTCACGACGTCCCGATGACGTCATCAGAAGCGCGAAGCATTTTTCACGACGTCCCGATGACGTCATCAGAAGCCCGAAGCATTTTTCACGACGTCCCGATAACGCCATCAGAAGCCAGATGGACTTTTCACGAGGTCCCGATGACGTCATCAGAAGCCAGATGCACTTTTCACGACGTCTCGATGACGTCATCAGAAGCCCTAAGCGCTGTTCACGACGTCCCGATGACGTCATCAGAAGCCCGAAGCACTTTTCCCGACGTCCCGATGACGTCATCAGAAGCCCGAAGCACTTTTCACGACGTCCCGATGACGTCATCAGAAGCCAGATGCACTTTTCACGACGTCTCGATGACGTCAACAGAAGCCCGAAGCATTTTTCACGACGTCCCGATGACGTCATCAGAAGCCCGAAGCATTTTTCACGACGTTCCGATGACGCCATCAGAAGCCCGAAGCACTTTTCACGACGTCCCGGTGACGTCATCAGAAGCCCGAAGCACTTTTCACGACGTCTCGATGACGTCATCAGAAGCCAGATGCATTTTTCACGACGTACCGATGGCGTCATCAGAAGCCGGAAGCATTTTTCACGACGTCCCAATGACGTCATCAGAAGCCCGAAGCATTTTTCACGACGTTCCGATGACGCCATCAGAAGCCCGAAGCACTTTTCACGACGTCCCGATGACGTCATCAGAAGCCCTAAGCACTTTTCACGACGTCCCGATGACGCCACCAGAAGCCTGAAGCATTTTTCACGACGTACCGATGGCGTCATCAGAAGCCCGAAGCATTTTTCACGACGTCCCGATGACGCCATCAGAAGCCAGATGGACTTTTCACGAGGTCCCGATGACGTCATCAGAAGCCCGAAGCAATTTTCACGACGTACCGATGGCGTCATCAGAAGCCTGAAGCATTTTTCACGACGTACCGATGGCGTCATCAGAAGCCCGAAGCATTTTTCACGACGTCCCGATGATGTCATCAGAAGCCCGAAGCACTTTTCACAACGTCCCGATGACGTCAAGAGAAGCCCGAAGCAATTTTCACGACGTACCGATGACGTCATCAGAAGCCAGAAGCATTTTCACGACGTCCCAATGACGTCATCAGAAGCCCGAAGCATTTTTCACGACGTTCCGATGACGCCATCAGAAGCCCGAAGCACTTTTCACGACGTCCCGATGACGTCATCAGAAGCCCTAAGCACTTTTCACGACGTCCCGATGACGCCACCAGAAGCCTGAAGCATTTTTCACGACGTACCGATGGCGTCATCAGAAGCCCGAAGCATTTTTCACGACGTCCCGATGACGCCATCAGAAGCCAGATGGACTTTTCACGAGGTCCCGATGACGTCATCAGAAGCCCGAAGCAATTTTCACGACGTACCGATGGCGTCATCAGAAGCCTGAAGCATTTTTCACGACGTACCGATGGCGTCATCAGAAGCCCGAAGCATTTTTCACGACGTCCCGATGACGCCATCAGAAGCCAGATGGACTTTTCACGAGGTCCCGATGACGTCATCAGAAGCCCGAAGCAATTTTCACGACGTACCGATGGCGTCATCAGAAGCCCGAAGCATTTTTCACGACGTCCCAATGACGTCATCAGAAGCCCGAAGCATTTTTCACGACGTTCCGATGACGCCATCAGAAGCCCGAAGCACTTTTCACGACGTCCCGATGACGTCATCAGAAGCCCGAAGCACTTTTCACGACGTCTCGATGACGTCATCAGAAGCCAGATGCATTTTTCACGACGTACCGATGGCGTCATCAGAAGCCCGAAGCATTTTTCACGACGTCCCGATGATGTCATCAGAAGCCCGAAGCACTTTTCAGAACGCCCCGAAGACGTCTGCAGAAGCCAGATGCCCTTTGCACGCCGTCCCGATGACGTCATCAGAAGCCCGAAGCACTTTTCACGACGTCCCGATGACGTCATCAGAAGCCCGAAGCACTTTTCACGACGTCCCGATGACGTCATCAGAAGCCAGATGCACTTTTCACGACGTCCCGATGACGTCATCAGAAGCCAGATGCATTTTTCACGACGTCCCGATGACGTCATCAGAAGCCCGAAGCACTTTTCACGACGTCCCGATGACGTCATAAGAAGCCCGAAGCAATTTTCACGACGTCCCGATGACGTCATCAGAAGCCCGAAGCATTTTTCACGACGTCCCGATGACGTCATCAGAAGCCCGAAGCATTTTTCACGACGTCCCGATAACGCCATCAGAAGCCAGATGGACTTTTCACGAGGTCCCGATGACGTCATCAGAAGCCAGATGCACTTTTCACGACGTCTCGATGACGTCATCAGAAGCCCTAAGCGCTGTTCACGACGTCCCGATGACGCCACCAGAAGCCTGAAGCGTTTTTCACGACGTACCGATGGCGTCATCAGAAGCCCGAAGCATTTTTCACGACGTCCCGATGACGCCATCAGAAGCCAGATGGACTTTTCACGAGGTCCCGATGACGTCATCAGAAGCCCGAAGCAATTTTCACGACGTACCGATGGCGTCATCAGAAGCCTGAAGCATTTTTCACGACGTACCGATGGCGTCATCAGAAGCCCGAAGCATTTTTCACGACGTCCCGATGACGTCATCAGAAGCCAGATGCACTTTTCACGACGTCCCGATGACGTCAAGAGAAGCCCGAAGCATTTTTCACGACGTCCCGATGACGTCATCAGAAGCCCGAAGCACTTTTCACGACGTCCCGATGACGTCATCAGAAGCCAGATGCACATTTCACGACGTCCCGACAACGTCATCAGAAGCCAGATGCATTTTTCACGATGTCCCGATGACGTCATCAGAAGCCCGAAGCACTATTCACAACGTCCTGATGACGTCATCAGAAGTCAGAAGCATTTTTCACGACGTCGCAATGACGTCATCAGAAGCCGGAAGCACTTTTCACGACGTCCCGATGACGTCTACAGAAGCCGGAAGCACTTTTCACGATGTCCCGATGACGTCATCAGAAGCCGGAAGCACTTTTCACGACGTCCCGATGACGTCAACAGAAGCCCGAAGCATTTTTCACGACGTCCCGATGACGTCATCAGGAGCCCGAAGCACTTTTCACGACGTCCCGATGACGTCGTCATCAGAAGCCCGAAGCACTTTCACGACGTCCCGATGACGTCAGCAGAAGCCAATGCACTTTTCACGACGTCCCGATGACGTCATCAGAAGCCCGAAGCATTTTTCACGACGTCCCGATAACGCCATCAGAAGCC